>SJYO01026388.1:33558196-33666222 GCA_006410555.1 Capra ibex
TACACATATTGCCTGAAAACCTGAGTCTCCCTCTCCCTCTCCCACCCTACTAAACCCTCTTACCGTAAGATTGTACATATGATAGTACATTCTTAACTTAGCGGTCAGATACAGACTGCGTCCTATGTCGTACGAACCCCGACCACGTACCCCTACTGGGTCTCTCTACAATACCCCTCCCTCCACCCTCCCCCCAAGTACAAACCCTTACGTACATTCTTAATTTCTAACATTTTAAATTTTATTATTATTATTATTTTTATTTTATTTATTTATTTTTTATTTTTTGATTTTTTTTAATTTTTTATTATTTTTTATTATTTATTTATTTTATTTTTACCTTTTTTTTTTCTTTAAAAGAACAAAAAAGACACTGGGTCACTTACAACCGTCAAACTAGAGACCAAGGAGATGGAGAAGATTGACATCGAACGTGTAGACCTTCAGGAGTTAATCACATAAAAACTTCGGATCGAACTTCCTAAAAATCCTAATGGAACGATCGTACACTTTACTCGTTTTGACATACCATAAAGACGTAGTCAAAAGTTTTGAACTTTATACACGATTAAAATAGAAGGAGGACCCTATAAGGTAACTCGTATTTGGAGGATATAGGTTCACGGAAGAAACGTGAAGGTAAACCTATAGACTTTTTAGATAGTCTTGACGACTCACATTTTTGAATTAATAATTATAAAAGGATGGTTTTGGAGGTCGGAATTAAGATGAAGAAGACTTTTTTAAAGGTAAAGTTATTTATTACGGTGTTACAGGGCTCAAAGAACTGGTTTTAACTTTACTCCGTAGTATATAGTAGAGTTTAGGTGCGGTCTAAAAAACAATGGAATTACCGATATTGAAAATTCATATAGATTTAAGCTGTTATATAGATAGAGGTGACTACATTGGGACTCAGATTTATGGCGGTAGTTAGTGACGCGATACAATTTAAAGGGATTATTGAGAGGGACAGAAATAGAGATAGAAGGGGAAGGAATATAAAGTATTAGGATGTCGTCGATGTCACCATAAAGAGTTCGTACTGGGTCTTTTAATATAAATAAATTTTAAGAAGTTCCTTAGGTCTAATATATGTTTTCTTTTCGATTTATAAAACAATAACGTATATTTCAAATGTACCAGTTTAGGAATTACGTATACACATATAAAATAATGGTTTGTGAACTAAATAGACAGTAAGGGGAAACTATTGGTCTTCCAAAAACAACAACAACAACAACAAACATTAGACAAAACATTTATTCAAATGAAAATAATAAAAAAAACTAATGTGTATACTCACTATAGTATACTGTAAAGAGACAGATCGAATGAAGTGAATCATACTATTAGAGATCCAGGTAGGTACAACGATGTCTACCGTAATAAAGTAAGAAAAATACTGACTCATTACAAGGTAACATATGTACACACATATATATAAAATATATAGATATCGAATGTGTGTGTGTGTGTGTAGAAGAAATAGGTAAGTAGACAGTTACCTGTAAAATCCAACAAAGGTACAGGACAGATAACATTTATCACAAAGTTACTTGTGTCCACGTACATATAAAAGTTTAATACGAAAAGAGGTCTATATACGGGTTCTTACCCTAGTGTTCTAGTACACCATTAAGATAAAAATTAAAAAATTCCTAGGAAGTATGACAAAGGGTATCACTGACGTAGTCAAATGTAAGGGTGGTTGCAATATCCATCAAAAAAAAAAAAAAAAGACGTGTAGTAGAGGTCGTAAATAGTAAGTATCTGAAAAATTTACATCCAGTAAGACTCACTACACTCCAATATGGAGTAACATCCGAAGTAAACTTAAAGAGATTATCAATCGTTACAACTCGTAAAGAAGTACACGGAAAACCGGTGAACATATAGAAGAAACCTTTTTATACGAAAATCTAGACGGGACAAAAAAACAACCCAACAAACAAAAAAACTAGGACTCGACGTACTCAACAAACACACAAAACCTCTAATCAGGGAAGAGTTAATGTATTAAACGTTTGTAAAAGAGGATAAGACATGTAACAGAAAAACAAACACCAACAACAAAAGTAAAAATCGGAAATGAAACTAAAATCCTAATTTCCTAATAAAGACAAAATGTACAATGGATTGAGATGTACGTTGACACCTTTAAAAGTCTCTAAACTCTCTTTGGATTTTACTATAAAAAAGGAGGGATTAAGGATCTAGGAATTACATATCGTTTTCAAATCAAATATCCCTCGGATTAATTTAAAGAGAGTTCTCTAATAGTTCCTTTTTGTATTCACTAAGTGTTACCCTCTTTTAAACTCTTATACAGTTGTTCAAAAAAAGTTTTTAACTTTCAAAATTTCCTTTTAATAAAGTCAATTCTTATTTACGAACATGACTTACCCATGGTAACAGATTAATAGTCTTTTCTCCTGACTTGACACAAATTACCATTAATTGGATTTAGTAACGGTGTTTTAATACCTCTCGATTAACAGTGAAAGAGACTTTCTGTATCTACAATTAATTTCTTACGTGTCTTCTCCGTATATGTTGGTTTACAGAAATTACTTTAACTTTTCTAAACCGATTGAAGGACACTAATTGAAAAAATAAATAATTAATTGTTATAGTAATAATACATAAACATTAAACAAAGTCCAGAGTGGAAAAGTCCTCTATGTAAGACTGAGAGATTTCTTTAGGAAATTATCCGTCAATATTTTTACTTGTAAATGAAAATAATTGTCGTTTAAAAAGATTTATAAAATAGTCTTTTCTTTTACCCAGATGAAAATATATTAAACTTTATAAGTCTCATTACATTACATGTATAATGTATAACGAATGAGTGAGTTAGTACAGACTGAGAAAGACTGGGGTACCTGACGTCGGGTGGTTCGAAAAGAAAGGTACTCCTAAAAGGTCTGTTGTTATGACCTTACACAACGGTAGGGGAAGAGGTCTCCTAGAAGGGTTGGGTCCCTATCTTGTGTCCAGAGGGTATAACGGTTACGTAAGAAATGGTAGACTCGGTGGTCCCTTCGGGTTCGTACGACCTCACCTATCGGATGGGGAAGAGGTCCTCTAGAAGGACTGGGTCCTTTACTTGACCCGAGAGGACGTAACGTTCACCTAAGAAATGGTTGACTCGATGGTCCCTTCAGCAACGTCTCATTGTCTGTAAGTTATGATAACATAACTTACCTCATAAGAAAAAAAAAAAAATTAAGACGCACGTAAAAATAGTAAGAAATATCAAAAAAACAAAATACGTAGTAATTTTACGTAACTTCTCTGTTCTTGTTTATGTCCCGGTTGTACCTTTTTAATTATCTTATTTTATTGGGGAAACTTTAATTTTTGTTTTTTTGCTTTGTCAAAAATGTGATTTCCAAAAAAAAAAAAAAATTCAACCGTAAAAAATTACATCTTTGTCTATTCGGACAAAGAATCTATACTGACTGGACCACTTAACTAAATAAACACCACAACAAATTTTTGATGTTAACTATATGTTGACTAATCTTCATATTTATGATGATTTTTATATTTTTTACGACAGTTGTATTATTCTTTACAATGTATAAAATTTATATATATGTTTTTATACATTCGTTTTTTCTTGTTTATAAGTTAACGAAAATTTTCTAAAATAAGATATATCTGAAAATCAAAAGGATGAAAGTGGTCAAACAGATAGTTTGTATTTTTCTGTTTTAGTTGAGTATTTAGAATATTTTATAATCACATTTGTCTGGAACTTATAACAGAAGAATTCGAATACGATATAACACAAAAAAGGAAAATAAGTAAATACTTTCAGTAAAAAGTCTAATTTTACTGACTTAATAGACACCCTGGTTCGTTTACTATTTTATAAGATGTATAACTATTTTTTCCAAAAGAGAAATCAACACAATTAATGTAGTGTAGTTCGTGAGACTATGTTATTGTAAGATGTAGACTATCGAAGACTATTTTTGTTATGTTATTTTAACCTAATCATCGTATAAGTCAATTTAAGTTTTCTCCACTCATTTCTAATTATAATAGTATATCTATCTACTTACTATCCATCTATGTTTATATCCAGATATATATCTACATATATAAGGATGTCCTTGTTATTCTTTTCGACGATAGGTCTGATTGAACCCAGACGGGTTGTCTAGGTGTCGTTTCGGTTTGATGACTGAGACCCCAACACCATTTTTTTTTTTTTCTTTTTTCATATCGTAAAAAACGTCCCACGGTTCGTTCTTCTTAACCACCGATTACGAGTTTTCTGGACTTAAGGTGTCACGGAAAGTCCGTTCCTAAAAATTTCTGTCACAATCCCTCTCCCAGTGACTAAACACTTACTACTCCATTGTCTCTCTACAACACCCTTGGAGTCAGTAGTGGGAGAACAAGATCGAACAGACCCTAGATGTACGAATATCAGTCGTCACAAGGTATACCACTCTCAGAACAAAGACATTTTGTTGAATCCTTACACACGGTCTGTAACAATGAACACCGGAAGTCTCTCTTTTATATCCGGGACACTGAGACGATATATCGACTAGATAACAAATTTAACGATGGTTAAGAGGTCGAGAGGTGGGAACTGGGGGTGGGAACTGAGGGTGGGAACTACGGGACAACAACAAACAAAGACGTTCAAGAGTGAGGAGATTAGTAATTTAGAACTTGGTCTGAAAGACTTTGAGTCCCTTTCAAGCTCTGACTTTACAAAAGAAATTCAGTCCTTACCCCTTCTCCTTTCACAGACAATGGTTCTTTCGGACAGACCCTTAACGAGTTAAAGTTTGGATCCTCTATGTCACATTTTCCGTCAGTACAAACAGTTTGTTAGTCTCTCGATTTCAAGTTTCTGTTAGATTTGACTTTGTATCTTTGTTCTTCTCTACCCTATGTTCGTAAGTGAATGGTCTCGGTCCGTTCACTCTGCAAATTACTTCGTAACAAATAGAGTCATAGATAATGGGATATGTGTTACAACTGAAATTACGTTTTAAATACTCTGTATACTTTTGCGTTCTGTTTTTATTATAACTCTATTTAGTAAATTGTCTTATTCTCAGTCTATTCTGTATGTACAACGTTCATAGTCCATTCCTTTAATTCATGGACATCCACAATACAATCTGTAATATACCTTTTCTCTCTGTTATAAGTACCTGTCTACCCCTTAAAATCCTATCTGTATTTTTAATATTCTTACTCAGTTTCTCTTCGTCCTTTAAATTTTATACCATTTTTATCTACCTCTTGTGGAAGACCCTCGAGTAGGCACTTAATCTGTATCGACTCCTTTCTTAGTCGTTTGAGTTTCTATCTGAACATTATTACCGGGTTGACTTTGTGTTACTCATTTACTTTTTTGATATAGATATATATATTACTTTACTCAAAGGTTCTCCACACTATGTTATTGTTTGACATTATGTATATATACATATATATATATATCTGTATGTGTGTATGTGTGTACGTGTGTGTGTGTGNTTTGACATTATGTATATGTACATATATATATATATCTGTATGTGTGTATGTGTGTACGTGTGTGTGTGTGTGTGTGTGTGTGTATATATTGACCTAATAGTCTTACGTTTCTTTTTCCACTCTAATTTTTTTTAAGG
Organism: Capra ibex; assembly: GCA_006410555.1. Lineage (NCBI taxonomy): Eukaryota > Metazoa > Chordata > Mammalia > Artiodactyla > Bovidae > Capra > Capra ibex. Next base: position 33,563,851 of record SJYO01026388.1, read on the forward strand.
TTTTAGTTATTGTCGTCTCTTAAAAGGTTTTAATTCTTTTCTATAGTTTTATGTTTATGTTCATAGGTTCTTTGGATCTCTTTTGTTTAGTCTTTTTATGGTTCGTTTATTTCGTTATCATTGTAATATTATTTATTTTCCTTCATCTGACTTTTACAAGGTATTACATAATAACTTAAATATAATGGAACACCTTATAGTTTTTGATCTCTGCCCGTTTTGACAACGAATTGTATGATGTTTTTAATTTATTCAAAAGGACCCTTTTTATACGTGTCTTTATATGAGTCCAGACCGTCTCTATATAAATGCAACTTTTCTCAAAACTGTCTTCATGGGTTGAAAACATCGGAAGTAGTATATAAAGATAAAGTTCCTCTCGAAGACCAAATGATACATTGTTACCCTGGATGGACTATCTCTTTTACTGGAACAATTCATCCTGGATCAATCTAGGACCTTAGTCAGAGAAAAAGGTAATTTGACTGAGTTTCGACAGTTTTGTCGAATTAAAACACGATAAAGACATATACGACTAAAAGGTTCAATCTAAATTACAAAAAAAGAACTGTTTTATAGTAAATCAACACACACACACAAATCGTGATAAAATATATCATCACGGAGATTATGTAATTGAACTTTTAAGAACTCCCCTACTATTATAAGTTATAAGATAAACCGAAATCTTGTAACTCTTGTCGAATTATTTTTAATTCTATATTAGTCTTCGTACAATAATGTAGTTAAAGTAAGACTTGATCGAGAAGATGAGTGAAGAGTTATTCTACTAAAAAAAAATAATTTAAGTATGACACTCTTTTTATGGTACAGTCATTTAAACTCCTTATTTCATACTGGACGGGATTTTTTCGAATTTAAAACATCCATCAAATTATAAATCACTTTTCTGAAGTCACACGACTTTTTAAGTCGTCAAACTAAAAGGTAGATTTAACGATTCCTCCAATTTGAACAAGTATAGGAATGAGATGTTGTCTATACGAAATTTAACTAAAGATCGGTTTTAAATTTGTTTAAAGATGTACTTAGTTAGTAATCAGATCACGGTCTAAAATATACGCTAACACCAACCTTTCTTTGCCCTCCTTACTTTCCTTTCGTTTCGATTTCCTGTTTCGTTAAAAGACACTGGTCAAAGTAGGACTTGACAAAGGACATGGTATTCTGACGAAAGATTCACGAAGTAGGATGTCACAAACGACGATTTTACGTAAGTGTTTGTTAATAATCCTTTTAAAATAAAAAATAAAATTATGATGTAATTCAACTTATACTATAATTGTAGAGTTATAAAAGAATCTTTACGTTTGTAATTACCTTCTAGACTCAGAGAACGTCTATTTGTCGTTTTTGTTTACGTACAAACTAACTTCATGTAATAATAAAGTGAAAAATGTATTTTATGGGGTGTAAATCATAGTCAGGATTGATTAATCGTAAGTACCCCTTTATAGAATATACTATAGAAGTACATATTTATGTTATTTTACAGAAATAACGGTAAGATAGTGAATATATCATACACTTATCAAGAATATCGTAACACAACTAAATTCGATATAAAGTCACTTAGTTCGTGTAGAGTTCTAAGTAGGACATTTAGTTCTAACCACTGTTAGACACGTTTTTTATGGAATTATTTATGAATCTGTTGAAAATGATAAGAAACGATAAAAGGTACAGAGTTTATATATAGTAAAATGGAACTTTTATCTACATTGACACCGTATCTACTGTACCATTTATAGTTTATATATGTTAACAAGTCTTTTATAGTGTTGACTTATCCATCTCCACTGAAATTTTCTAAGTTGTAACGACCACGTCTGCAATACATAATGGACTACTGAGATCGGAGCCAACTCCATTTTTAGTTGGGTAAGTTTCAATATAGAAGAATAAACAAATTTATTTTACTTTGAGACACAATGTTTAATTTTCAACATTGGTTTCGATTTCGTCATGTGGTTTTAAGATACGGTATAAAACTTACTTTTAAGTAAGTTTATTTGACAGATAAATAGTTTGTGAACGAGAGTTGGATTGGAGTTTGTTGACGTATGTACGTGTGTGTACACACTTTATGTCTTGATCAGAAGGTGTCCATTATACCTTACTTCCTTTTATATCCGTCGTTTTAATATACGTTCGCAACATGTATCTCAAATTTGGTACCTTATTTAATAGGTTAAATTTCGTCTTCTTAAAGGGTCTTTTTTTTTTCTTTCTTTCAATTTTTGTTTGTTTATAATATTTGAAGAGGCCCTGTTCTTTTTAATCTATCCACTTTTTGATGTAGGAGGTATTTCTTATTTTTCGGGACCCTCTTCTTTATATTTTTTCATTTTACTTTAAAAATGAATAAAAATTAACTAGACTTTATAAAACCAATACCATTTTTCTCATAGTGATATAACCCATTTACAATGTAGACGCATTCACTTCACTTACGGTCGTCATAGAATTTGTCAACCCCATCCTTAAACCTTAAGACACGATGTTCCTTAGATATGATGTACACTTTGTCATACTACAATACACTTCACTCTGTGTCTAATTAATTATAACAGTTTGTAGTCCCGTTAGTGATTGGTTTTAAAGTTCTTCATATTAACCATATGATTCTTTCCCGTCTTTTACCTTAGTGTATTTTACGAGTCAAGTTCGTTCGTTTCCGTTTTCTTCTCTCCCTTGTTCTCGTTTCTTGTTTACGTTATTGACATTTCATCAGTGTTCGTAGACATGAAATTAGTAAAAATATACTTACTGAATTTATTTGGTCACTTTTCTGGTTTTAATAGTTCTACTTATTTCCTCTAGTCTGATAGACACAGATTTTCCTTGGGTAAATTAATATTCTTGAGTCTAACTTTCCTCTCCCTACCTCTTTCTAGATGGAACTATTGTAATTGGTTTCCTATAGACATTATAGGTACAATTGAAGTCTTTTTCCCCTGAAATCCCGTTCCTTTTTCTTGTCCTTATTTGTTCTTTGAAACAGCTTCTATTCCACAGGTATCCACACACCTAAATAGAGACCCGAAAGAATAGAAGCTGTTTTTTTCTTATATGTTACCTCATTTCTGTTAGAGAAATTGTTCACCACGACCCTTTTGACCAGTTGGTGAACATTTTCTTACTTTTATCTAGTGAAAGATTGTGGCGTGTGTTTTTATTTGAGTTTTACCTAATTTCTAGATTTACATTCTAGTCTTTGATATTTTGAGGATCTCCTCTTGTATCCGTTTTGTGAGAGTCTGTATTTAGTGTCGTCCTAGGAGATACTAGGTGGAGGGTCTTAAGACCTTTATTTTCGTTTTTATTTGTTTACCCTAGATTAATTTTAATTTTCGAAGACGTGTTGTTTCTTTTGATATTTGTTCCACTTTTCTGTCGGAAGACTTACCCTCTTTTGTTATCGTTTACTTCGTTGACTGTTTGTTGATTAGAGTTTTTATATGTTCGTTGAATACGTCGAGTTAAGGTCTTTTTATTTACTGGGGGGGGGGTTTTTTTTACCCGGTTTCTTGATTTATCCGTAAAGATGTTTCTTCTGTATACCTACCGATTGTTTGTGTACTTTTCTACGAGTCGTAGTGAGTAATAGTCTCTTTACGTTTAGTTTTGGTGTTACTCCATGGTGAAGTGTGGTCAGTCTTACCGACGCTAGGTTTTTAGACGTTCGTTATTTACGACCTCTCCCACACCTCTTTTCCCTTGGGAGAATGTGACAACCACCCTTACGTTTGATCATGTCGGTGATACCTCTTGTCACACCTCTAAGGAATTTTTTAACGTTTATCTTGATGGAATACTGGGTCGTTAGGGTGACGACCCGTATGTGTGGCTCCTTTGGTCTTAACTTTCTCTGTGTACATGGGGTTACAAGTAGCGTCGTGACAAATATTATCGGTCCTGTACCTTTGTTGGATCTACAGGTAGTCGTCTACTTACCTATTCTTTCGACACCATGTATATGTGTTACCTCATAATGAGTCGGTAATTTTTCTTATGTAAACTTAGTCAAGACTACTCTACCTACTTTGACCTCGGCTAATATGTCTCACTTCATTCGGTCTTTCTTTTTGTGGTTATGTCATATGATTGTGTATATATACCTTAAATCTTTCTACCATTACTACTGGGACATACACTCTGTCGTTTTCTCTGTGTCTACATATCTTACCTGAAAACCTGAGACTCCCTCTGCCTCTCCCACCCTACTAAACCCTCTTACCGTAGCTTTGTACATACGATAGTACATCTTTACTTCGCGGTCAGATACAAGTTATGTCCTATGTCCTACGAACCCCGACCACGTACCCCTACTAGGTCTCTCTACTATACCCCACCCTCCACCCTCCCCCTAAGTCCTAACCCTCGAGTATATGTGGGTACCGTCTAGGTACAGTTACATACGGTTTTGGTTATGTCATAACATTTCATTTTATTTCATTTTTATTTTAATTTTTTTTAATTTACTAATGTAATTTTTTTTTTGATTTTTTTTTTTCTTTGAAACGTATCACTGTTTCTTGAGTTTAGATATTCTTCTGCATTGATATGGTCATACATACGGACCTATGTAGGTCTACGTGTGTGTATGAATGTATAATGAGTATCATAAGATATTTATAAATCAAAATTATAAAACGGTTCGTAAACTTCATTTTATACGATCATGACTAATAAACAAACGTCATCTCGTAGTTATAGTTTTAAACGTCCTCGGTTCACATTTCACTTTTCCTCTCACTTTAGTATTACTTCTTACTGTTTGTACTGTGACTTAAAATTAAAAAAATTGGAGTGAATTTAAGGATATATCCCTTCATTTACCCTCCATGTGATATACACATCTGGTTAATCCATCGATTTCGTCATGTAGATTATTTCTTATGAAGAATTTTTTTGTTTGATTGATTCAAACGGTTATATTTTCCTCTCTTCACCTATTGTATATCCAACAATTACCCCTTCGTTATATCAACCAATTTTTCACTCTCCCAACATTTCCCTCAACGACTACTTTAAAAAGTCAAAGGACCGAGTTTGTTCAACTAAGAGTGTCTTAATCGACTATATCTCTTACAACTCCCCCGAAGGGACCACTGAGTGTACCATTTCTTAGACGGACGCTTCGTCCTCTGGGTCCAAGTTAGGGTCACAGACCTTCTAGGGGACCTCTTCTCTTACCCATGGGTAAGGTCCTAAGAACGGACCTCTCAAGGTACCTGTTTCCTCGAATCGCCTGGGTACCCAAACGTTTCTCAGTCTGTGCTGACTCGGTGAGTGAAGTCCCTTGTATCTGTTCCCATTAAACGTCTTCTTCACAACATATTACTAAACTGTGGATAAAAAACAAACAAACAAAACATAAAAATCTAAAAAAAAAGAAAACATAACCTCTTCCACTACCGTTGGGTGAGGTCATGAGAACGGACCTTTTAGAGTACCTGCCTCCTCCGACCACCCGACGTCAGGTACCCCAGTGATTCTCAGCTTGCACTGACTCGTTGAAGTGAAAGTTAAAAGTGAAAGTACGAAACCTCTTCCTTTATCGTTGGGTGAGGTCATAAGAAAGGACCTCTTAGGTCCCTGTCTCCTCGGATCACACGAAGGGAGATACCTCAAGGTGTCTCACCCTGTGTTGACTTCACTGAATCGTCGTCGTCGTCGTCTCGGTTAATTGTTACAACCCTATCAAAGTCCACTTGTCGATTCCCTGAGTCGTCATGTACATGTACACAGGAAAGAAGGATTTGAGGGGAGGACAGATCCGAACGTGTACTACAAGTCGTCGAATAGGTAAAATTTATGTCGTCACACGTGTGCTGGTAAGGTTTGAGGGATTGATAAGGAATTGGGACCGTTGTTACAAACAAAACATTCAGACATAGAAAGGTAAAACATTCAAGTAAACATATTAAAGAAAAATCTAAAGTGTATGTTGGTCACAGTATACTGTAAAGAGGAAAAGACAGACTGAAGTGAGTCCTACTGTGAGAGATGCAGGTAGGTACAACGACGTTTACCGTAATAAAGTAAGAAAAAATTACCGACTGATTATAAGGTAACATGATTATATGGTGTAAAATAAATTGGTAAGGAACCAGTCACCTGTAAGTCCAACGAAGACACAGAACCACTAACATTTGTCACGACATTACTTATGACCCCACGTACGTAAGAAAGTCTAGTACATAAAGGAGATCTATATACAGGTCTTCACCCCAACGTCCCAGTATACCATCGAGATAAATATAATAAAATTCCTCGGAGGTATGACAAGAGGTATCCTCGAACATGGTTAAATGTAAAGGTGGCTGTTACATCCTCCCAAGGGGAGAGAGGTGTGGGAGAGGTCGTAAATAACAAACACCAAGAAAACTACTGTCTGTAAGACCGACCACACGCCACTATAGAGTTATATCAAAACTAAACGTAAAGAGATTATTAATCGTCACAACTTGTAGAAAGGTATACGGATAACCGGTAGACATACAGAAGAAACCTCTTCACTAAACTGTAGATAAAACTTGTTTCATACAACTCCAGGAGACTAAGTAGGTTGGTTTTTATAACTTATGTGTGTGTGTGTGTGTGTGTGTGTGTGTGTGTCTATATATATATATGTATATGTATATGTATTTAAGTCTTCTGACCTTCACATCCATCCTAACACACATATACAGATACTTGCGAGTAATTTTGTATTCCTTATCTACGTTAGTGGAGTCTTTTTTAGATATTAATATCTTTTTCTGACTTCCTAAGATAACGAACTGTTAACAGAATTCCCTCTTTTTAACCGTTTTCTCTGTATTTTCCTAGTAGGTCTCTCCAATTCCCCTTTCGATCCTCGGATGCATGATCCCTCCTCTCCCTCCACACACAAATTTCTCTTCACCAGACGACACCATTTACGACGAAACGTTATTTCGTCCAACCTCTTACCGCAGACGGATAACCCGGACCACTATATCTATAATAACCAGAAAAAAAAAAAGTCACTTATAAAAAATTTAAATAAAAAATTAACCTCCTATTAACGAAGTGTTACAAGACAACTGAAGACGGTATGTTGATGGACTTAGTCAGTATTCATATGTGTACTGGGAAGGGAGAAGAGAGAGAGGGTGGTGTTAGGGTAGGGTGGGAAAACTACGTTGTATAATTTCCATATGTCTCTAATTTATAGAAAGGTCTAATACGAGGTAATTTAATCTTTTATTACAAAATGATACTACAATTTATATAGGGAAAACATATAGTTAAATATTCATCATCGAAGATAGAGAATTAGGGTATACTGATCTCATGGATGGGAGGGAAGACATCACAGACAAAACGATATATATAGACAAAGATAATAAAGAATCCAAGGTGTATATTCACCACAATATATCATAAACAGAAAGAGACGACCTTTTGACGATCTGGTAAATCCATACTAGATTTAGTTTAGGGAATACTAATATGTCACCTTCACTCTTTAGCTAAATTCCCGAATGTAGACTATCTATCTTACGGACTACCTGATACCTTACTCCAAACACTGTAATACGTCCTCTGTCCCTAGTTCTAGTTTACGTTTTTTCGTTTTACCGACAGACTCCTCCGGAATGTTTCTCGATACTTTTCTTCTCTTCACTTTTCGTTTCTTCTTTTCATTTTTTATATTCGTAGACTTACGTCTTAAGGTTTCTTATCGTTCTTCTCTGTTCTTTCGGAAGAAGTCGGTAGTTACGTTTCTTTATCTCCCTTTCTTGTCTTACCCTTTCTGATCTCTAGAGAAGTTCTTTTAATCTCTAGGGTTCCCTTGTAAAGTACGTTTCTACCCGAGCTATTTCCTGTCTTTACCATACCTGGTTTGTCTTCGTCTTCTATAATTCTTCTCCACCGTTCTTATATGTCTTCTTGACTTGTTTTTCCTAGAAGTGCTGGGCCTATTAGTGCTACCACACTAGTGAGTAGATCTCGGTCTGTAGGACCTTACACTTCAGTTCACCCGGAATCTTTCGTAGTGATGCTTGTTTCGATCACCTCCACTACCTTAAGGTCATCTCGACAAAGTTTAGGACTTTCTACTACGACACTTTCACGATGTGAGTTATACGGTCGTTTACACTTTTTGAGTCGTCACCGGTGTCCTGACCTTTTCCAGTCAAAAATAAGGTTAGGGTTTCTCTCCGTTACGGTTTCTTACGGAAGGTTAGGTTTTCTCTCCGTTACGGTTTCTTACGGGTTTCATGACTTGTTACCGTGAGTAGAGTGTACGATCATTTCATTACGAGTTTTAAGAGGTTCGGTCCGATGTTGTTATATACTTGGAACTTGAAGGACTACAAGTTCGACCAAAATCTTTTCTGTCTCCTTGGTCTCTAGTTTAACGGTTGTAGACGACCTAGTGGTTTTTTCGTTCTCTCAAGGTCTTTTTGTAGATAAAGACGAAATAACTGATACGGTTTCGGAAACTGACACACCTAGTGTTATTTGACACCTTTTAAGACTTTCCCTACCCTTATGGTCTGGTGGGCTGGACGGAGAACTCTTTGGATATACGTCCAGTCCTTCGTTGTCAATCTTGACCTGTACCTTGTTGTCTGACCAAGGTTTATCCTTTTTCTCATATAGTTCCGACATATAACAGTGGGACGAATAAATTGAAGATACGTCTCATGTAGTACTCTTTGCGACCTGACCTTCTTCGTGTTCGACCTCAGTTCTAACGGCCCTCTTTATAGTTATTGGAGTCTATACGTCTACTGTGGTGGGAATACCGTCTGTCACTTCTCCTTGATTTTTCGGAGAATTACTTACACTTTCTTCTCTCACTTTTTCAACCGAATTTCGAGTTGTAAGTCTTTTGATTCGAGTACCGTAGGCCAGGATAGTGAAGTACCCTTTATCTGTCCCTTTGTAACCTTTGTCACAGTCTGAAATGAAAAAACCCGAGGTTTTAGTGACGTCTACCACTGACGTCGGTACTTTAATTTTCTGCGAATGAGGAACCTTCTTTTCATACTGGTTGGATCTATCGTATAAGTTTTCGTCTCTGTAATGAAACGGTTGATTCCAGGTAGATCAGTTCCGATACCAAAAAGGACAGCAGTACATACCTACACTCTCAACCTGACACTTCTTCCGACTCGTGGGTTCTTAACTACGAAAACTTGACACCACAACCTCTTCTGACAACTCTCAGGGAACCTGACGTTCCTCTAGGTTGGTCAGGTAAGACTTCCTCTAGTCGGGACCCTAAAGAATCCTTCCTTACTACGATTTCGACTTTTAGGTCATGAAACCGGTGGAGTACGCCTCTCAACTGAGTAACATTTTCTGACACTACGACCCTTCGTAACCCCCGTCCTCCTCTTCCCCTACTGTCTCCTACTCTACCGACCTACCGTAGTACCTGACCTACCTGCACTCATACTCACTTGAGGACCTCAACCACTACCTGTCCCTTCGGATCGGACGACGCTAAGTACCCTAGCGTTTCTCAGTCTGTGCTGACTCGCTGACTTGACTTTACTTGACTTGACTTGACGCACTGTATAAAGAGATTCGTACTATAATAGATCTAGATATGTGTAACGACATTTACCGTCTTAGAGTGAAAAAAATACCGACGTAACTGTACAAATAAGTAACCAGACAGCTACTCGCCGGCCTGAAGAAGGTATTGTACCGATAATATTTATCACGACGATACTTGTAACATTACGTACATAGAAAAAATCAATTACAAAAGTAAAAAAGACCTATACATGGACCTTCATCTCAACGACCTAGTTTACCATCAAGATCAAAATATAAAAACTCCTTTGGAGTTTATTAACTTACGACTGTAAGTAAATAAGATGTCACCGACATGATTAAACGTAAGGGTGTTAGTAACGTGTTCCAGAACGGAAAAAGGTGTAAAAGTGGTCGGAAACAATAAACATCTAAATAACTACTATCAGTAAGAATGTCCTGACCTTTTCTAGTCAAAAGTTAGGCTAGGGTTTCTTTACGTTACCGTTTCTTACGAGTTTTATGGCGTATTAACGTGAATAGAGTGTGTGATCGTTTCACCACGAGTTTTAAGAGGTTCGGTCCGAAGTTGTTATACCCTTGGCACTTAAAGGTCTATAAGTTCGACCAAAATCTTTTCCGTCTCCTTGGTCTTTAGTTTAACGGTTGTAGGTGACCTAGTAACTTTTTCTTTCTCCTAAGGTCTTTTTACAGATAAAGACGTGATTACTGATACGGTTTCGGAAACTGACACACCAAGTGTTATTTGACACCTTTTAAGACTTTCTTCACCCTTATGGTCTAGTGGAATGGACGAAGAACTCTTTAGACATACGTCCAGTCCTTCGTTGTCAATCTTGACTTGTACCTTGTTATTTGACCAAGGTTTATCCTTTTCTTTATGTAGTTCAACCATATAACAGTGGGACGAATAAATAGAATATACGTCTCATGTAGTACGCTTTACGGTCCGACCTACTTCGTGTTCGACTTTAGTTCTAACGACCCTCTTTACAATTATTGGAGTCTATACGTCTACTGTGGTGGGAATACCGTCTTTCACTTCTCCTATATTTTTCGGAGAACCACTTTCACTTTCTCCTCTCACTTTTTCAACCGAATTTCGAGTTGTAAGTTTATTGATTCTAGTACCGTAAACCAGGGTAGTGAAGTACCGTTTATCTACCGTTTTGTCACCTTTGCCACCGTCTGAAATAAAACCCCCCGAGTTTTTAGTGACGTCTACCACTGACATTGGTACTTAAATTTTCTGGGAATGAGGAACCTTCTTTTCGATACTGGTTGGATCTGTCGTGTAATTTTCCGTCTCTGTAATGAAACGGTTGTTTCCAGGTAAAACAGTTCCGATACCATAAAGATCATCTGTACAAACCTACACTATCAACTTGATATATGTTTCGACTCGTGGTTTCTTGACTACGAAAGCTTGACACCACAACCTTTTCTGTGAACTCTCAGGGAACCTGACGTTCCTCTAGGTTGATCAGGTAGGATTTCCTTTAGTCAGGACTTATAAGTAACATTCCTGACTACAACTACTACTTTGAGGTTATGAAACCCGGTGGACTACACTTCTCGACTGAGTAAACTTTTCTGGGACTACGATCCTTTCTAACTTCAACCCTCCTCTTCCCTTGTTGTCCTACTGTACCAACCTACCGTAGTGGTTGAGTTACCTGTGCTCGAACTCATTTGAGGCCCTCAACCACTACCTGTGTCTCCGGACCACACGACGTCAGGTACCCCAGCGTTTCTCAGTCTGTGCTGACTCTGTGACTTGACTTGACTAAGAATGTCCATACTCTATCATAGAGTGACAACAAAACTAAACGTAAGGAGTTTATTAATTGTTACCACTCGTATAAGGGTAGACAGGTAGTCGATACGTACTTAAGAAACCATTCTACATGCAGAAGACTTGTAAAAAAAAAACTAACACGAGAAACACCCAAAATAACTATAACTCAATATACTTGACGAATATGTGAAACTTATAATTAGGAAACATCCAGTGTATTAAAGATTTTTAAAGGAAGGTGAGAGATCCGAAAAACAAAAAACTATAAAGAAAACAGCACGTTTTCGAAAATTCCAATTCATCTAGAGTAAATAAATAAAAACGAAAATACAGATAACGTAATCCTCTCTCTTGGTACTTTGTAACGATAGTAAATACAGTTTGTTATCAGACGAATACAATAGAAGATCCATAAAATACTAAAATCCTAAGTCCAAAACGGCAATTCAGACTTAAACGTCTAATGTATGATATATTTCTTTCGGGAATTTAGAGGTAGTTTTGGATAATCTTTATTATTTACTCGGGTTAATTCAGTGTCTTATGTTCTAATTATACGTATTTAGACAATAAAAGATAGATGATTATCACTTGATAGACTCTCCATCAAAATTTCATAGGACAAATTTTAGTGTAGGCTACTTAATAAAAATGGATTCTTATTCGAATCGTACCTTGTTGTCTGATCAAGGTTTATCCTTTTCTTCATGTAGTTCCGACATATAACAGTGGGACGAATAAATTGAATATACGTCTCATGTAGTACTCTTTGCGACCCGACCTTCTTCGTGTTCGACCTTAGTTTAACGGTCCTCTTTATGGTCATTGGAGTCTATACGTCTACTGTGGTGGGAATACCGTCTGTCACTTCTCCTTGATTTTTTGGAGAACTACTTTCACTTTCTCCTCTCACTTTTTCAACCGAATTTCGAGTTGTAAATCTTTTGATTCTAGTACCGTAGACCAGGGTAGTGAAGTACCCTTTATCTACCCCTTTGTCACAGTCTGAAATAAAAACCCCCGAGGTTTTAGTGACGTCTATCACTAACATCGGTACTTTAATTTTCTACGAATGAGGAACCTTCTTTTAAATACTGGTTGGATCTATCGTATAAGTTTTCGTCCCTGTAATGAAACGGTTGTTTACAGGCAGATCAGTTCCGATACCAAAAAGGTCACCAGTACATACCTATACTCTCTCAACCTGACACTTCTTTCGACTCACGTCTTCTTAGCTACTAAAACTTGATACCACAACCTCTTCTGAGAACTCTCAGGGAACCTGAGGTTCCTCTAGGTTGGTTGGGTAAGATTTCCTCTAGTCAGGACCCACAAGAAACCTTCCTGACTATGATTTAAACTTTAAGGTTATGAAACCGGTGGAATACGTTTCTCGACTGAGTAACCTTTTATGGGACTACGACCTTCCCTAACCCCCGTCCTCCTCTTCCCCTGCTGTCTCCTACTCTACCGACCTATAGTAGTGACTGAGCTACCTGTACTCAAACTCACTTGAGGTCCTCAACCACTACCTGTCCCTCCGGACCGTACGACGTTAAGTACCCCAGTGTTTCTCAACCTGTAGTGACTTGTTGACTTGACTTGACTTCGAATTGGTCACTTCACTTTCTGTAAATGAGACTTTTGATATTTTGTGACTACTCCCCTTAACGTATACTATGTTTCGTTACTCTATAGAGTACGAGAACCTAACCTTCTTAATTATACTTATTTTACCGATGTGATGGGTTCCGTAAGATACCTAAATTACGTTAGAGAGACTATTAAGGGTAGTGTAAAAAAAAATGGCTTGATCTCGTTTATTAGAATTTCAAGTATACGTTGGTGTTTCTGGGGTCAACAGTTTCTTTAGAACTCTTTTTCCTTGTCTCGACCTCCATAGTGTCGGGGTCTGAAGTCCGATATGACGTTTGGGTGCAATTAGTTTTGTCATACAATCACCGTGTTTTTGTCTGTGTATCTAGTCACCTTGTTTTATCTCTCGGGTCTTTAGTAGGGTGTACGGATAAAATTTGATTAGATGGTGTTTTCTCCATTCTCATATGTCACCTTTTTTCCGTCAGAGATTAAACACGACCCTTTCGATCTGTTGATATACACTTTGTTACTGTAGTATTGTAAAAGAGTGTGAAATACGTTTTAATGTAAATTTTAACTGTCAGTAAAAACTGTCTATTGGAAAATTCTTTTATGAACCAAGGAGAGGTACTTAAAGAGACCACAGGTCTACTTCCTCCGTCACTGGAAACCTGTGTTTTTAGTCTCTGTCAATTCTTATGATGTAAGTAAAGTAAATTTTTATTCATTTATGATAGTTTTGTTTATTTGGTGTGTTAGTTTTATTATTTTGACGGTGGTGATTGAGGAAGTAAACACAGTGAAAAAAGAATTTTTTTTTTTTTTAGGTTTTTCTTGGTCTGGAATCTTGATATTTTTCGGAAGGTTTAACCCTACGAATGGTATTTGGTAAAAGTGTAGTTGGAGTGGAACGTCACAATAGATAAAAGCCTTTGATAAAGGTCGTTTTAAACACTCCTTAACCATGTTCTCCTACAAATTTCTAGGAAAGTCATCAAATCTGATACATAAACCTACTACGTTTTTCTTTATTAAATCTATTTTATCCATTTGTTAAACCTTAATGATAAAAAAGTCGATAGGGGCTACGTAGTACAATCACCTACTAATGTCTGTCTACTTGTGAGAGAATAATAAAAGTGTACTCGTGGTCTTCGAAAAGACAATCGAGGTCTAACGACACATAAGAGATTACTATAAAATGTCTTAGGATAGTTAAACCTCCCTTTCCGACCTTCTAGAAAAACGAAAGACCTTCCGAGAAAAACGAAAGAGGAGAAACTTTAACGAATAGATTTTCAAGTATATAAACTATATTTATCAATTGATTAACAATATAAAATCATTATTTACCTTTTGCACCGGAATCTAGGAGATAACAGAGAAACATCATCGTTCCTGAACAAAACTTAGTAAAATATGATGGTGGGGTGGGTTTCTCTTCCGATGAAAAAAATTCGTGTCTCAAATGTACATAAATAAGGAAACCCCTATAAAAATCAGATTAAAAATATTACAAAAAGAGAAAATTTTATCGGCCCTATTTTAAAGATAGTTTTAAGTATTAAAAAGTTACCATCTTTCCAAAATCACAAACGTACTACATTAGATTTAGAAGTTGAGACGTGTTTTCAACTAGAACCAAAATGAACATCAAGGATAAGAAAGAGGACTTTAGTTTAACTCAAAACATAGAAACAATTAAACAGAAAACAAAGACAGGAAACGAATAAGAGAGAAGTGTAGGGAAAGGTCACCTTGAGACATGGTGTCCTAACTTAACATGTCAATAATTGTGGAAGGATACAAGATAGTGTATAGGGGGACGGTCTGAGTAAAAATAAATAAATAAATAAAAACCGACGTGACGTGTCAAACACCCTAGAATCAAGGGGATGGTTCTTAACTTGGGTACGAGGGACATAACCTCCACACCTCAGAATTGGTGACCTTTGGTTCCTTTCAGGATCTAAGTAGTAATCGTTTTTCTCACATTTCTTTAAAATGTAGTGATTAATAGTACAATGTGTACAAACCCTTTAATTTTTATATTCTACCAATTTTCCACTTTGAAATTAAGAGTATCTTACTTCATATATATATATGTGTGTGTGTGTAAGTATCTATCTTCACACAAATGTCATTTCACATAAAGTATTTCCATATAAAATATACAAAACGTACGTCCAAACCCAATCATGTCACACATAAAACGTATGAACATATTCACTGTTCAACGGATTTCTCGTATATATCATATATTAAACTTAAAGTTAAGTGAAATTTATGTGTGTGTATATGTTTCTTTGTATGTAGATGTGTGTGAATGACGGTGATTATTTACAAACAGTTCTCGAATAAGTCGATGATGTAGTGATAATTCTGTAAAGCCTTAACAGGGGGCAACAATTGGACAATTAGTTTACTGTCCGGTAAGATAACGGATTTTTGAAGTAAACAAAGAGTAATCGTCATTCACAGGCATAGGTTGATATTTTAAGAGTTTTATACATAATTACAAACATTTTATTACTCTATAGAACTTGAAACTAAGTAATTATGGATAGTAGAATTTAACACTGATATCAGTTTAAAGTTGAGGTGATACGTATATATATTTTTATTTTAATTCCACTTATTTAATAATCGAGTAGAAATACCTCTTTCATATTTACTTCGGTGTATCATTAAAGTAAATTGAAGAATAAAACCGACAAATCTCTGTCTTAAGGTCTTTGACATCAGGATAAAAAATTATGTGACTCAAAACGAGGTGGATAAAACCGATACTTGGTGATATCTACATTTATATAGTCTCTCGAGAAGAGTGTACACGAACATGTGTAAATCTAGACTATGTACAAGGGTCTCGGACTTACGAAACAGAGTCACAAGAAATAGAAAGGGGTTCAGATGAGGATAAAATAATATGAGGTATAAAAGAACAAGAGAAATCTTTAAGGAGTCAAGTAAAATAAGATAACAGAAGTTGTCTATCAAACAATAAAAAATGTTAAACGATCCCCGACACTATGATACCTTTCTCGTTCCAAACCTTGGTTCTCCTAAACTAAAGTACTTAAACGAGATTGTAATGTGTGTAAAACCCTTCAAAGATAAACACTGTGAGTATAAAAAGGAGTAATTGTTTCACTTTTATTATCACGAGAATATCTCGTAACAAATCCTATTTGTCATTTATTTTTTATTTTGACTGTAGATTATTTTATAATACCGTATATATGGACGGTCTAAAGTGGAAAGTCTAATAAAGTCCTGTTAGTAATAACTATAATCCATTACATTAACATTGACTCAATCTCTACTCTATATCTCTAAAACAAGTATCTCCAAGTTAATATGAGATATCGTTTCAAGCGAAGAAATTTAGTGTAACTTGAATAGCTAAAATGAGGGTATTAGTACCGAATTTATATACTTACTAAAATAGTTATTCAACGGTCCAATACCATGAAGGTATAACGACGGTTATAAAACAACTACCGTGATTTAAGAACATTATAAATTTACGTGACATTCACGTCAACCATTTTTCTTGTATCCTTCCCTTCAAAGAAGATAACCAACTATAAGAAGTACGTATAATAGTGTAGTGTAACCTAAGAAGTCACACACGCACTAACCTGTAATCATAATTGTATAAGTCTTGACGTATACCCATACAAATCTTCACTTTCAACGGAGTCGTGGGTCCAAAAATACATTCTACACTTAATGTCATAATTAAGATACATCCGTATATCTCAAGACATATGTAAAATATATTTGATTTTCAGTGAGTGGACTATATAAAAATTAGGTTCAGTACGTAGGTGAAAAATTTAACAATCAATTAAATCTTTTACTTGGGTTATCAGTGTCTGACACGAAGATGTTTTGAGTGATATAAAAAGTTTTACTCCTGACAAAGAGGATTTTCACGGAAAATGTCAAAAGAAGTTTGCTAAAGAGAGAACTGTTTACTAGAGTATTACCTCCTTTGAAACAAAATTTTTACGCACTTTATACAAAAATTATTTACATTGGACACTTAAATGGTACGAATTGTATCAATAGCATTAGAGTAATAAACGTGTAACAATAGTCCTAAATCAATTTAGCGAACGATAAATTGTCTGACATGTGGTGGTAAAGAATCACTGTTGTGTCGACCTAAGTAAAAAGTCCTACTTTCTAGTGGGTGATATTTCAACGTGACGACCACTCTGACTTTTTATGAGTCTACATTCGAAATTTAACCGATGTTCGTATCTGTAAAGAAACGTTTGAGACACATCATATAATTCGTTGTGACTTTGTGAATTAAAATTAATCTTATAACTTAATCTTAGATTCAGTTTAGATCCTGTCTCAATGTTTCCTTCGACAGAGTAACATCAATTCTTACAATTTTAATTACATAACATCGGGTTTATCATGTAAATACCTTAAAGTTGATCTTTCGTTACTATCTTTCACTGACTATTCTCTACGATCTTTAATGGGGTACCCGTCTTCCTAATATTAAGAAGTTTTATTATATTTATCCGTAAATCTATTATTAAAAGGTATATTTAGGTTAAAACGTTCTTCAAAATTGGAACTATGACATTGTCAAAAGGAGTAAATTGGATTTATCATATTAGATATAATACCAATTATAGGAACTAATCAGATTTTCAGATTAACTAACATGACGTGTCAAGAACGTCAGGAAAAGTTGGGTAAAGAAGGAGAGAACGATGAGGACAGTGACGAGACGAAGTTGGTCGAAGTTTCGTTGGGTTGTCAAGGAGTGTAAACCTGATCTCGGTACCTTAACAGTGAAGAAAAAGAACACGAACAGACTTTACCTCTTTATCCTATGGATCCCATTGGGTAAGTCCTGGTTGTATATTTGTTGAATCTTCAAGTGTCAGTGGAGAATCCAGAGAAACTGGTTATTACTTACTTTCGGTTACACATATAGTAATACTCTACGAATAACACAGTAAGTCCAAAGTACTTTATCTTGTGACCAGAGTCTCTTTAACTATTAGTGGGATTCTAAAACAACTAACATAACCAAGAAGTAGTAAAAAAAAAAATAGAGAACAGTGAATGATAACGAGAAACCTTATTAAAGGGTTCATTTGATGAGGGTAGGTTCGGATACAGAATCTTAGTTAAGTCTCTGGGGTCCAACTTTATATAAATTCTCTTGTTCGTTCAAATTTTCTTTAACAATTTGAATATCACCGGTGTTAGAAATCACTATGAATCTTAAACACCAATTCTGAATATTTAGATTCGTTATTCATATAAGAGAAAATTATAAAGATAAAAATGTAAATAGTTTAAATAGAATTTAAACAAAACGTACAACCTTTATCAATCAAATAAACATATCAATAGTATAAACCAAATACAAGAACTTTTCAGTAAAGTTTATTTTTATATAAACGGTTTTAAATTAAAGGTGTCTTAATTACACCATGTGACGTTTTCAAAAGCCTTTAAAAGACCCTATTAGTGAATCAACCACTAAGCCCTGTTTAGTACATGATTGACTACAGTGATTGAAATACCTCTCCCTTAACGTTTAATCTAGGAGCTTCAAAACGAAGTGAAATGAGGTTAAATTTAATATAGATTGTTCAATAAATACTTCAAAAGATGTATATCTACTATTGAGATTTACGAAGGAGAAAAAGATAGTAAAGGTCTGAAGTAACTCCCATATCCTTTCGTCTCATTTATCAACATCATTGTTACACTAAAAAACACTAAAAAAAAAAGATCATATTAAAACAGTCTCTCCAAATGTCAGTGATGGATCATCAGAAGGAATCCTAAAAGTTACTGAAAACTTTGTGATTACATCAGAAGGTAATGAGAAAGATAGAACTTTGGTTGGACTTAATCTTTGTCTAAAGTCTACAGTTAGTAACGTAAATTACAACGAATCTCAATTGTTGATCTTCAGTTTGTCCTTGCTAACACCGTGTTCGTTATAAATTATTAATCATATTTCTAAGAATAACTCTTCGTTTTGTCCTTCTTAGTTTTCGTCTTTGCAATGACTCCTCTTTTAAGTCTTCGTAACGGTCAACATATGCTTTGCTCTCATATGATGATCTATGTCTACTTAAAAGTATTTAATAAATAAAAATCAAAGGGATAAGTGAATCTTCTCTTCATTAGAGAGAAAACTAATACTACAACACTTTTTACGTACCTCGTGTCAGAACTATCATGTATGGGTTTTTGTTGTTTCCGTGTTTCCGATCTCCCTACCCCACTGTTATCCTTTCTACAAACTGTAGACAGACGATTCGGTACAATAATTATGAGTCATGTCATTTTATTACGTATTCCCGTCGTGACATTTTATGTTAGTTTTATGAAAAAAGAAACAAAGTATCGATCTCGAAACGATTAATTCTTACAGTTTTACATTTTCAAGAGGTTCTTGCTAACTGATGGAAGAACTTTAATTATATTGGGTGTCTATGACAACAAGTCAGTGATTCAGTGTAGGTTGAGGAAATGCTAGGGTACCTGACATTGAACGGCCCGAGGATACAGGTAATCTAAAGGGTCTGTTCTTATGACCTCACCCAACGGTAAAGGAAACGGTCCCCCTAGAAGGACTGGGTCCGTAACTTGGACGTAAAGAACGTAAAGTTAACCTAAGAAATGATGACTCGGTGGTCCCGTCGGAAAAGATTTCAAATGTAAGATTAATTGACTTAACATGGAAATGGAGACATTCTACGTCAAAGGAAATGTTATTAGTCCTTTATTATTATTATGGATAAATTGCCTAAATAACTCTCCTCAAGAATACGATTTGAAACACTGCAGGAGCTATGTCTCATCATATCGTATGTCGTCATTCATGAGACATTTAATTCACATGCGTCTGTATACAGGTTTCAATAAAAGGTAAAAGACACTCTTTTTCATCATGTCCGTATTTATTCTAGTTCATTAATTAATGAGTACAGAACGTATACATACATCGTTACCGTATACGTCATCAATTTTATCGTACCTATAAATTACATAGTTGTACCTTTACAAAGAAAATTTAATAATCGATTTATTTCAAACTTTTGATAATATTTGAAACGAAAATCACATTTTTCTACGACCACATACAAGTCAATGTACACGTACACATGTACACATTTTACTTAAAATTTCTAAAATACGACGACGACGATTCTGCGAAGTCAGCACAGACTGAGACACGCTGGGGTATCTGCCGTCGGGTGGCCCGAGGGGGCAGGGACCCTAAGAGGTCCGTTCTTGTGACGTCACCTAACGGTAAGAAAGAAGTCACGTACTTTCACCTTTCACTTTCACTTCAGAGAGTCAGCACAGGATGGGAATCGCTGGGGTACCTGACGTCGGATGGTCCGAGGAGGCAGGCACCCTAAAAGGGCCGTTCTCATGACCTTACGCAACGGTAACGGAGGAGGCTTTCTAACATATGATTATACAACCAAGGTACAAATTAAAATTAAATAGACTACCTTATTGGGACCGAAAAAGTATGAGAAGACACACACATACATACACATACAAATGTCACTCTTACATAAAAGAATGTTTAATGTTCTGTCGATGAACCCAAGTAGTTTAAATTTTGTTTTTGTATAATCGTAAGAGTCAGATTTTTGACCGTGTTTATATTTCTGGTTTTACTACTGTTCGTTCATCGATATTTTATCGTATGTTCTAGATTGATAGGAATGACTGATCACATCTCAGGGTAATTATATAAAAGAAGCATGTACTTCCGTAAGACTTTGTTACTCTTATGTCTCTCTTCCACATGTGCGTAACGACACTACGAGTTAGTCTCTGTAGTCAAACGATTCTCAAGTCAGTCTTTTGGTCAGTTCGTCGTCCAAATGGTGTGTTCTCGTGTCCGGTTTGAAGACGTCAAAACCGTACATCTCATAAAACCTCCGATTCTACTGTCTTGACGAGTACTTTGGTAGACGATAAATGACTAGGTAGACAACCAGTCGTCTCTCGAAAGTCTTGGGTTCTTTTACAAGTCAGACTCTTTGTCGTATTGAAAAAAAAAAACTGACTTTTTTATCGTAATTAATAAATGTGTCAGTCGTAAACTAATGACGTCTGGTGTGTTATAGTCAAACATGAGTAATACTAACAGTACTAAATATTTATTCTTTTAGATCGTAGTACAAGCAAACGAATCTTGAATATGTACTTAAGTAATTAATCTCTAAGGATAATATACTCCTTTATTATAAACCAATTCGTGAAGAAAACTTGTCGTAAAACGACGGGTTTACAGTCTACTTCAATAAAAAAATTTATAAGAATAGACTTGATACACCATTACATTAAGTCATTCTTTTTGTAGTCTAGAAGTTGTTAAAAGTGTACAGAATTCTTTTAATTCTACTCTCTACTGTCTTCGAAAACAATAAATATTTTGATATTTACTGTATCAATATTTTAATTCTCCAAGGTAAACTTTCCAACCTCAAGTTACGGACGTGTAAGAATATTATAAAAATAATCTAATAAATCAAAATAACAATAATAAGTCAACGAGTCAGTACAGACTGAGAAACGTTGGGTACCTGACGTCGTACGTTCCGAAGGAATAGTAAATGGTAGAGGGTCCTGAACGAGTTTGAGTCCAGGTAACTCAACTGATACGGTAGGTTGATAGAGTAGGAGATAACAGGGGAAGAGAAGGACGGGAGTTACAAAGGATCGTAGTCCCAGAAAAGATTACTCAGTCGAGAAACGTAGTCCACCTGTTTCATAACCTCAAAGTAGAAGTCGTAGTCAGAAAGGTTACTTATAAGTCCTAACCTAAGGAAATCCTAACTGACCAAAGTAAACGAACGTCAGGTTCCCTGAGTTCACAGAAGAGGTTGAGGGGTCAAGTTTTCGTAGTTAAGAAACCAAGAGTCGGAAGAAATACCAGGTCAAGAGTGTAAGTATGTATGGTGACCTTTTTCATATCGAAACTGATGTACGTAAAAACAACCGTTTCATAATAGAGACGAAAAATTATGTGACAAATCCAAGCAGTATAAAAAAGAAGGTTCCTGGTGTACAGAAAATTAAAGTACCGAAGTCAGTAGTAGACGTCACTAAAACCTCGGGTTTCTTTATTTCAGACAGTAACAAAGTAACAACTGGGTAGATAAATGACACTTCCTACGGTACTAGAATAAAAAAACTTAACTCAAATACGGTGAAAAAGGTGGGAGGAGAAAGTGAAAGTAGTTTTTCGAGAAATCAAAGAGAAGTGAAAGACGGTATTCCCACCATAGTAGACGAATAGACTCCAATGACTATAAAGAGGGACGTTAGAACTAAGGTCGAACACAAAGTAGTTCGGGTCGTAAAGTGTACTATATAAGTGGTATCTTCAATTTATTCGATCCACTGTTATATGTCGGAACTGCATGAGGAAAGGGTTAAACCTTGGTCATGTAACAAGGTACAGGTCAAGATTGACAATGAGAAACTGGATGTATATCAACAAGGTCCTCCGTCCATTCCACCAGACCATAAAGGTAGAGATTCTCAAAAGGTGTCGAAAAACACTAGGTGTCTCAGTTTCCGAAGTCACATTGGTTACTTCGTCTTCATCTACAAAATAAAGACCTTAAGAGAACGAACAAGATACTAGGTTGCCTATAACCGTCAAACTAGAGACCAAGGAGACGGAAAAGATTTAGGTCGAACTTGTAGACCTTCAAGAGTCAAGTACATGACAACTTTGGATCGACCCTCTTAAAACTCGTAATGAAACGATCACAGACTCCATTCACGTTAACACGTCATCAAACTTGTAGGAAACCTTAACGGAAAGAAACACTAACCTTACTTTTGAATGGAAAAGGCCAGAAAACCGATGACGGCTCAAAAGGTTTAAACGACGATATAATTCACGGCGTGAAAGTGTCCTAGTAGAAAATCCTAAAATTTATCGAGTCGACTTTAAGGTAGTGGAGGTTATAGAAACAAGTATCACTACGAAGGATTCCGGGTGATTGAAGTGTGAGGTCTACAGACCGAGATCCACTCACCAGTGTAGTAGCACCAATAGACCCAGTCATTGTAGAGAAAACATGTCAAGAAGACATATAAGAATGGTGGAGAAGAATTAAATCAAAATATCGTTATGTTTTAACAGAAAAGAATGTTTTAACTTGTGAACCATGTTTCCAGTTTTTTAATATTTTCTTGTTTAGGAAAATTTACATTATGTGTGTACATTAGTCTACAAACATCAGATATGGCTAAAAAGAGGAAGATATTAATCGTGATTGATCTGTAAATAAGTTTTATTTCTGTCCATTCCAGTGGAGTAAGAAAATTTTAAAACATCCTCAGGTAATGTAGTTAAAAGATGTTAATAAATTAGTCATTAATTTCAGTAAATCCAAGAAATCTTAAAATAATAATGTTTTTACGAGGTACTTGTAAAACTGTGATTGTCTAAAAGTACGTAAACATTCTTTTAGACAATCTATTTAAAGAGCTTCATAACGACGATCACATAAAGGTTAAACTGTTTGTAACTGATTCAAAAGAGGTTTAAAAAAAAATAGTCGAATGAAAGGACAATCGTTGAATTGTAGTTGTAGTTGTTTTATTCACCAGTCATAACAATAAAAGTAGTTAGTCCGTCAAAATTCTACCGTAAGTTAACATTAAAATATACGTAAGTACTCACTCCAATTTTTAAAGATCATAAATGTTGTGTAAAAAATATAAATAGAGAGGGTTATCAGATATATAAATCGTATTTATGATTTAATGAAACATTAAAATACTCAATGGATAAACAATTTAACTATGAAATAGACATAATAATCAACGTTCATAAAAAAGGGTTTAGGCAAAAAGGAACCTTAATAAGACAAGTCAAAGTAACCTCCATACAATTTTAAAAAATATTACTTTATAGTTAAAAACAATAAAAATCTTCGAAAATCAGTATTAAAGTTTCTGTAAAGTGTAAATATAAAAAAAGACACATGAGAAGATCATATAAGAACCTAAATAAAAATTCTTTTTTAGTAGTTAGGTAAATTTTAGTAAACTTCTATTCAACTGAAATGTCTAAGTCAATAAAAAAGGTCATACTGTTTACTCAACAGAGTTTTTAACAAACTTATTAGGTAGAAAAGGAGTGTCGAAATCTTAATATAGACCTGAATCAAGATCTAAAAAGGTAGTTAGTTGTATTGTCCGATATTTACGTGATACTATGTACAAAATTATAAAACTTACAGTATTATAAAAATTACTGATCTTTCAATATGGAATATGTAATCAGGAAAAATTTACTTGAAAATACTAATTAAAAGGAGATACAGATAATATTAGAATTCTTTTAGAACGACTATATTGAGAAACATAGTTGTATATAATTAAATCTCTTTATATTTTTATGATAATTAGTTTTATAAGTATAGGTTTTTGAACATCCGGAAAGTAACACAGATTAAGAAGGGAGCACAGGGAGTAATCGGTGTTTTCACTTAAAATTGGGTCTCCTGTAGAATTTAAAGATTCATTAACGTCAAAACTAAGGAAAGAAGTACTCAATAAAAATTTAGAATTATAGTACGAAAAATGGAGAAGTCTTACGAATAGAAAAATATCCATAAAACGGTCCAAATGTGAAAATAAAACGTACCCATTTCTTTCTGTTAACTAAGTATATATGTACATAACATGGATCTTAGATAGTCTTAAAAGAATAGTAAGCGTACACAGGAGTAGTAAAGTGATATCAAAAGGAATGACAAGGTAAGAGGAATAAAAGATTAAAGAACTTACTTGTTACTTTTACATAAGTGAAATTCTTCTTTATATTGACTTTTCAGAATGAAAAGGGTATTAAAAGTAAAAATAAATAAGATTGACAAATTTAGTGATAGAATAAATCGAAAGTATATTTCATAGGTATCAATCCTTCAATACTCTTAAGTCAAACGGGAATCCTTCACAAAGAACTAAGGTTGTAACATATAAGGTATATCATGTAAACAGAAGTGACATCAAGGTCTCCAATCGTATTAAATAAAAAACTTAACTCTACTGAAAGATTGTTATAGAAAAATTTTTTATTCATTGTAAAAGAAGGAAAAGTGGAAACTTATCATTTAAATCTTGTCTTTGGAAAGTAACTTCAGGTCGTATTAAACCTTTATAACTGTAATAGTTGGACACGAATTATATTTATTTACAAATAAAACAGGAGTTTAGATAATTAGGGTAAAATAAGATAATAAATGATTTTGGAAGAAGAGTTAGTGAAAAGAAGAGTCAAAAATTACAAAAACTTAAAAAACACTACAACTATGTCGATTTCTTATAATAATTTCGTAAAATACAATCTTGAAATTACTATTACAGTGAAAAATTTTCATAATTAACGTTAGGTGAAAACAAGAGAACATAGTAGAGATTGTAAACACCTTTAAAATTGAGGAGTGTTTTGAAAATAAAAAGATAAACAAAATTGTAAAAATGACTGTAAAAACAGAGGAGAGACAGAAAAAACACAATGAGGAGGAGTAAAAGGAAGACAAAGGAGAAAAAGAAGACATTCGATCGGAAGAAAGGTCGGTAAAATACAGATGAATAAAACACAGAAAAGGGATCTCTTATAAAAGACAGTTTACAATCGTACGTTAGAGTTCTAAAATCCTCAAATAATATATACACATATCTCTAATCCTTTTAACAACTGCCAGAGGGATTAGAATGTTAGAAAGAAGAATACCGGAGACTGGTAGGTCAGTTCAGTAAGTGTCGACTAAAACTTATGTATATAAAAAATTGGAGACCAGTGAAGAGAAAGATGTATTTAACCTACCGGTCTAGGTGTTAAGGGACTGGTAATCCTCATAAAAGGGAACGGTGACAGAAAGTCACAGTAGGGAGTCACCTTGTCGACACCTCTCCGAAAAGGAAAGATTGAACGTACACAGATAGTTCGACCGAGTAGACACTTGGTTCAAACGTGAAAGGAAGGAAGTAGTTAACCAACGTTCTCTAAGGGGTACATCCGAATACACACTCGACTTCCTTCTCCGACCGACATTGTAATGACTTACTGTGTTCCTAGATGATGTGTGAGGTCCTCGAGTGAGTAGGGGTAGACCAAGATAAATAGAAGGTCAAGGTATTAACATTAAAGATTAAATGTCACCGGAAAGGAACTCGGACTGACTAGGATACTAAAAACTCAGAACTGTTTTCGATCCCGTACTATCCGTCAACACCGGTAGTGAACTATGGTGTACCAGTCAGTAAAGTAAAAGTGACTTTGAGTCATTGTTACGAGTAACAAACAAACAAACAAAGTAAACAAACAAACAAACAAAATTACATACATTCAGACACGAAGTTTACGAATCACACAGAGATCTTCAGGTCCCCAGATATAACACTAGAAGAGAATCTCTGTACAAGATATGAGGCGAACCGTTAAAAAGTGTAACAACTATGTAGATTATGATCTCCTAGACGGTAAACAATATCGAATAAGTCATGACGAACGTGACTTTGAACTTGGATGACGTCTTATAAAAGGATAAGACCCGGGGTATGTCGAGTCCGTTCTAACATAGAGTGTAAAATATCAAACACAGAGTAGAATGCCATGTACATATATCGGGTGACATATTATGGGGAAAAAAGGAAAAAAAAATTTTTTAAAATAATAGGTACTAAATCAATGGTAACAATGTCCTCTCCTTATATAAGTAAACCACCACTAAAAAAAGTACAGCTAAGACTTTAGTTTCTGTGAACCGACTTAAGAACCGAGACGGTAAATAACACACTTAAACCTGTTCAAAATTTGGAAAATCTCGAGTCAAAAGAGTAGAGATTTTACCTTTATCGTTAGTGATAGTGGGTATTAAAGACACGTCTAACTTTATTAAGTGTACTTTGTGAATAGTGTCGTCTAAGATACGTTTATCCACAAGTTGTTTTCCGTGGAAGATAGTAAGTATGGTAGAAGGAGACTTTTCACAACTACGAGGAGTTTTGACTTATAAGAAAGGACTTTAATCCGACGTTCCACTCGAGGACTGTGGAGACACTCCCACCTAATAGTCAAAGAATGTAACAGTAAAGGTAACGGATTCCGGTCTCTGACAATATCTCTAGTTTAAAGAGTAACTTCACTTCAACGAGTCAGTACAGGATGAGAAACGATGGGGTACCCGACATCGGATGGTCCGAGGAGACAGGTACCCTAAAAGGTCCGTTGTCAGGACCTCACCTAACGGTAAAGGAAGAGGTCCCCTAGAAGGGTTGGGTCCCTAGCTTGCGCCCAGAGGGCGTAACATCTGTCGGTGAAATGGTAGACTCGGTGGTCCCTTCAGGGGTTTAAAGAGTAATACTTAGAATAAAATGGGGAAACTTTCCCATTCCAACTTCCGAATGAAACCGTTTTTATATTTTAGTCTAAAGACTTACTTTACATCAAACCGAGAAAGGTTTAGAGTCTACGGTGGACTGTCTCCGACTATTTAGAACGCATTGATCTTTGGACCTTACTCTACTACAACTAAATTAAACCCTTTTATTTTATCTTACTCCAGTTTTGTTTTCACTAAAGTGTACCACCCGTCCTGAATACACCCTAACAATGGGTTGGTCATCATGTCCGAATTATACATGTACATTTATTTTACTAGATCTATTCGAGTTCTTACTATATAAAGTTTCTAATCAATATATGTTAAAACTATAAGCTCACCCCTGTACTAGACTCAGAAAACTACAGTAAAAGGTCTTAATGGAAAATTATTATACAGGAATTAAGAAGACACTTTCGAAGGATGGGGTTATTTCGGTAGGTAAGACACTATTACCCTCACAATATCTATAACACGTTAACTATGGGTGTACCGGTGTGCCTGACAACCTTGTGGAACTTACACCGATTATCTGGACCGTTAAATTTACAAATAAAATCAATTTAAAGTTAAATTTATCGATGTATACCAGTTACCGGACAACATGACCTGTCGTGTCAAGACTTAGAGACTAGGTGAGAGGACATCGAAAAGACTATGAATGATGTAAAAGAAATAGGTAAGTGACCAGTCACCTGTGTCTAACAAAGATATGGAACCGATGATACTTATCACTACGTTACTTGTATCCCCACGATTATATAGTAACTCTAAAACCAAATTAAAGAAATCTCATTTATAGATCTTCACCCTAATGACTCAGTATACCATTATGACAAAAATTATAAAACTTCTGAGATATTACAAAAGGTATCGTTACCGTAATAAAACGGAAGGATAGTTGTGACAAGTTGGGACGGGTGTGGGTTTCGAATGGAAAGGAAAAAAACTGTTGTCATTAGGACCATCAATACTACTATATAGTACACCAAATCCAAAAGTAAAGGGACTACTAATCAATACAACTCACAAAAAGTATAAAGACAACTGGTAACACACAGAAGAAATCTCTTTATAGTACGTTTTCTAATTCCTAAGGAGAATTTGGTACGTGTCTTCAGTTGAGTTTTATCTAATATTCCAATTTATGTTCGGTACCTTGATATTTTACAAATCTTCTTTTATATCTCCTTATCGAAGTACTACAACAACAAGTCAGTGATTTAACACTGCTGGGGTACCTGACGTCGTGAGGTCCGAGGGGACAGGAATTGATAGAGAACCTCAAACGAGTCTGAGTACAGGTGACTCAGTCACTATGGTAGGTTTGTAAAATCAGAAACAACGGGGGAAGAGGAGGACGGGAGTTAGAAAGGGTCGGAGTCAGACAAAGTTATTCAGTCGAGAAGTGTAGTCCACCGGTTTCATAACCTCAAAGTCGGAATCGTAGTCAGGAAGGTTACTTATAAGTCACAACTAAAGAAATCCTAACTGACCAACCTAGAGGAACAACAGGTTTCCTGAGACTTCTGAGAAGAGGTCGTGGCGTTAAATTTTTTCTTTTTTTTCGTCAAGAAACCGTGAGTCGGAAGAAATAACAGGTTGAGAGTGTAGGTACGTACTGATGACCTTTTTGGTATCGAAACTGAAATACCTGAAAACAATCGTTTCACTGTAGAGACGAAAAATTATACGACGGATCCAAACGGTACCGAAAAGAAGATTCCTCATTTACAGAAAATTAAAGGACCAATAACAGTGGTAGGTGTCACTACAACCTCGGGTCCTTTTATGTCACAGTGATAAAGGCGAAAAAGGGGTACCGAAACAGTACTTTACTACACTGACCTACGGTACTAGAATCAAAAAACTTACTACTTAAAATTCGGTCGAAAAAGTGAGAGGAGAAAGTAAGAGTAGCTGTCCGACAAATGAAAGAGAAGTGAATGAGGATAATCTCACCATAGTATACGTATACACTTGAACAATTATAAAGAGTACTGTAACTATAATCGTCTTCAACGGACCTACACTGTTGTTTTCGTATCCGTTGTTGTTATTGTTTTTATTTGTAGTTGTCTCATTTTTCGTTACATAATGTAAATTTTTCAAATTTTAGTATATAGACTATTCTCCAATTAGAGGTTTTATATAGTCTTGGAGGATGTCACGTCATGTTTTTACTATTACTATTATTGAACTAACTCTCACTGGTGGTTTCATGGATTTATACTAATAAAAATAGGGGTCTCCGATTGATGGGTTGTACTCGAAAACGAATAAAGTTCATACAAATAAGATTAAAGTACAAGTCCCCTGACAGATCATTTTTATCATATTACCGTCTAGGACCGGTACTAAGAAAATAATTAATTAATTAACAATTAAAAACGTGAGTTGGGATTAAATATAACTCTACAATTCTTATTAATACGAAAAACACCGTAACTACGATTGATCTCGTGAACCAGGTCAGGAAATTTATTAACCTAACGGGGAAAGGGATGACGGGACGATTGGATTTAGATACTGACATCTAGGGAAACCAAAGTCCAAAGTTTTAGCCAAGTCCAAGTAATTGACCCGTTCGCTAATACGGAAAAATGAATCCGGTGACGAGTGTCTGACGATTCGGTAGTAAGAACTAAATAAAACTACTATGTTAACTTATTATTGGAACACCCAGGTAGACTAAATGAATATCCTTACGATTAAAGATTATTTGTAGAGACACTGGAGATATTCATGAATTATAGGGAGGACGCAAAATGGTTGACTAAGAATCAAGAACGGTGGTTAATATTAATATAAAAGTAACTAAATTAATCAAGTCATGGTGGTTGACTGGAAATATTAAACTCTTAGGATAGTCTGGGTAGTAATAGACACTCAGATCCAAACATTACCTCAGAGGGTGACGATCGGTACTAGATATCTACGTTTAGTGTCTAATATACGTGTGAGAAAATCAAGGACCATATAAAAACCGAAATCTGAAGTATCAAGGAAACCTAATATTAGAAAAATCAGAAATAGTCTGTTTTGTGTAGAGACGGACCTAACACAACACTAAATAAGGATCAAAATTCGGGTCCCCTCGTCGAAAGAAGTAAGTATACAAAATTTCACTTTTCGGATTATTTTTATCACCGAAATAAACATTATAGATCTATGACTTCTACTTTCGTGATACGTTTTTTTGACCACACTTTTATTCGTTTAACGTCACACAATTATCTCAACTAATGATAGGTCGTTATTTCGTATCATTTGAGGACTATATACGTTTTTGTCCTGTGGGTTGTCATCAGACAGTTGACTTTCTTTGGTCTATGTCTTTTCATACCTAATATCTTAAAGTAGATATACTTTTAGTTCCTGTCAGTTTTGATATCAGTAACTATTATCTTCCTAAAACCAACACCAACACTCCATGATACCATTACTTTTACCAACCTTTACCCTTATTCTATTGAGACTCAACTACCTTAACAAGAGACAAAACTAACCCCGTCATCGATGTACTCACATATACAAATAATTTTGATAAATCAACATATTAAGTCCAGTCATGTCAAACGACGTACTTTAAATCAAAAGAGTCTTGATTTTTACAATAAAACTAGTGAGATCGATATGTGAGTAGACTTTTCCTTTTAGAAAGATATGTTTAATTTTAGGGTTTCTTACTTTTCGTGTGTTTCCTCGTACATAATTCCCTTTATTACGATCAGATATTTTATAATCAATACCTTGTATTATTTCTAATTAAGGAGTGTGTATATTGTGGTTTCCCCCTTTGTTAGTCCACAGAAGTGACTCCTAAAACTAAGGTGAGACAGAGTCCTTAGGACCGAGGAAGGTAAAGTGTTAGGACCATAGAGTCTAACAAAGAAAGTCAACGTACCTACCTTTCCGTCTTACATTATCAACTGGAATCTACGATCAGGACTTTAAACATCATATTTAGTGAAGACGTTGAGCATAACCGATTTTAATTAATATAATTAATATATTACACATCTAATACAACTACCTGTATCTGTATCTATGTCCGTATGTGTAACTATTTCTGTATTTTTCAAGTAGTTCCTTCGACCTATACATGAAAAAACGTACTTGTCACTTCTCTGTTCCACTATAAATCATAAATCGAGAAGAAATTATATCCTATCGATATAATAACGAAAAATTTCATTATGAGTACAATCTTTCATTTTTTCGTTTATACATAAGAGTACGTTTGACTTTCTCCAGAAGGATGTTTATATTTTAATCATCGTTTATAAAACTAATTAAATTACCTCTTTTTGTTTGAATTTTTGGAACGAATACACAAGGGGTAGGACTTGGGGGAAGGGTGGAGGGAGGGGTAGGGTAGGTAGATCCAGTAGGGTCACGTGGTCGGGACTCGTGGGACATAGTACGTGGTTTGGACCTGACCGCTAAGTAAAGTGTATACAATAAAATGTACAAAGTTACGGTAAGAGGGTATAGTAGGGTGGGAGTGGGAGAGGGTGTCTCAGGTTTTCCGACAAGTTATGTAGACACAGAGAAAACGACAGAGCATATGTCGCAATAGTAATGGAAGAAAGATTTAAGGTATATATACACAATCATATGACATAACCACAAAAAGAAAGACCGAATGAAGTGAGACATATTATCCGAGGTCAAAGTCGGTGGAGTAATCTTGACTAAGTTTACATAAGAAAAATTACCGACTCATTATAAGGTAACATATATACATGTCGAAAGAATAAGTAAGTAGACGACTACCTGTAGATCGAACGAAGGTACAGGACCAATAATATTTGTCACGACACTACTTGTAACCCCATGTGCACAGAGAAAGTTAAGACCAAAGGAGTCACACATACGGGTCTTCACCCTAGCGACCCACTATACCCCGTCAACATAAAGGTCAAAAAATTCCTTAGTGTGTGACAAGAGGTATCACCGACATGATCAAACTTAAGGGTGGTTGTCACATTCTCCTAAGTACCACCTAAGTTGAGTTGCATACCGTTTTGGTTATGTTATAACGTTTCATTTTAATTAATTAATTAATTAATTTTGTATGTATATACGGTTTTTTTTGGGTGGAACGAATACTTCTTGACCGTTGTTTTACCATAAATTATACTTGAATCCTCGTTAATATTAAATATTATTTAAATTTTTATTATTACATTGAGTCTATAAAAAGTTAGTACCTCAGACACCCATAATCATAAATATAGGATTAGTCTTTATCCACCGGTGACGGTCAAGACGACTGTTAACATACTACCAGTAGATAAGATAAAGGATCTGTGACTTCAAAGGTGATGGTGAGACAACAATTAAGATCAAAAATTAACTTAACTTCAACTTTATAATCTAATCAAAGTCTACATATTGTGTCACTAAGTCATAAAAACATGAAATACTTTACCAGTAGTTTAATTTAGATTAAAGGTGGACGATGGTACGTCTGGATGATGTCAAAATAGTCGATATGAGGAATATGACACGTAGTGTAAGAACACTGAAAATGGAATATAGACCTCCGAACAGACAGAATTAGGGGAATTAGGGGAATTAGAGGAAACGGGTAAGATGGTTGGGTGAGGGGAGACCGTTAGTTACCAACATAGATACTCAGACTGAGACAAAATATCGAAAAACCTAAGGTA
Source organism: Capra ibex (assembly GCA_006410555.1). NCBI lineage: Eukaryota > Metazoa > Chordata > Mammalia > Artiodactyla > Bovidae > Capra > Capra ibex. Next base: position 33,596,928 of record SJYO01026388.1, read on the forward strand.
TATACTCTTTAATATACTATAAACAGAAAGACATAGACTAAAGTGAATATATAATCGTAGTCAAACGTCGTGAGGTCCGGAGGGACACGTAGTGGTTGAGGGTCTCAAGTGAGTTTGAGTACAGGAAGTTCAGCCACTACGGTAGATCGGTAGAGTAGGAGACAGCAGGGGAAGAGGAGGACGGGGGTTAGGGAGGGTCGTAGTCTCAGAAAAAGTTACTGAGTTGAGAAGTGTACTCCACCGGTTTCATGACCTCAAAGTCGGAGTCGTAGTCAGGAAGGTTACTTGTTGATCCTGACCAGATGAAATCTTACCTAACCAACCTAGAGGAACGTCAGGTCCCCTGAGAGTTCTCAGAAGAGGTCGTGGTACCGAGTTTTCGTAGTTAAGAAGACGTGAGTCGAAAGAAGTGTCAGGTTGAGAGTGTAGGTATGTACTGCTGTCCTTTTTGGTATCGGAACTGATCTACCTGGAAACAACCCTTTCATCATAGAGACGAAAACTTATACGATAGATCCAACCAGTATTTAAAGGAAGGTTTTTCATTCGTAGAAAATTAAAGGACCAACGTTAGTGGTAGACGTCACTAAAACCTCGGTTTTTTATATTTCAGACTGTGACAAAGGTGTCAAAGGGGTAGATAAACGGTATTTCACTACCCTGGTCTACGGTACTAGAATTAAAAGACTTACAACTCGAAATTCAGTTGAAAAAGTGAGAGGAGAAAGTGAAAGTAGTTCTCCGAAAAATCAAGGAGAAGTGAAAGACGGTATTCCCACTACACTAGACGTATATACTCCAATAACTATAAAGAGGTCCGTTAGAACTAAGGTGGAACACGAAGAAGGTCGGGTCACAAAGAGTATTACGTGAGACGTATCTTTAATTTATTCGTCTTACTGTTATATGTCGGAACTGTATGAGGAAAAGGATAAACCTTGGTCAGACAACAAGGTACAGGTCAAGATTGACAACGAAGGACTGGACGTATGTCTAAAGAGTTCTCCGTCCNTCCACCAGACCATAAGGGTAGAGAGAGTCTTAAAAGGTGTCAAATAACACTAGGTGTGTCAGTTTCCGAAACCGTATCAGTTATTTCGTCTTTATCTTCAAAAAGACCTTGAGAGAACGAAAAAGGTACTAGGTCACCTACAACCGTTAAACTAGAGACCAAGGAGACGGAAAAGATTTTAGTCGAACTGATAGACCTTCAAGTGCCAAGTGTATAACGACTTCGGACCGAACCTCTTAAAAGTCGTAATTAAATGATCGCACACTCTACTAACGTTAAACACGTCGTCAAACTTGTAAGAAACCGTAACGGAAAGAAACCCTAACCTTACTTTGGACTGGAAAAGGTCAGAACACCGGTGACGACTCAAAAGGTTTAAATGACCGTACAACTAACGTCGTGAAAGTGTCGTATAGAAAGTCCTAAACTTTATCGAGTTGACCTTAAGATAGTGGAGGTGATCGAAACAACAATCACTACGAAAGAGTCCGGGTGAACTGAAGTGTAAGGTCTTACAAACAGAGATCCCCTCACTAGTGTGGTAGCACTAATAGAACCAGTACTTCTAACAAAACATGTCAAAAAGACACATAAGAACGGTGGAGAATGATTATAGAAGACGAAGACAATTCAGCTATAGTAAAGACAGGAAGTAGTTCGGGTAGAAACGTACTTTACAAGGGAACCATAGAGACTAAAAGAACTTCTCTAGAGATCAGAAGGGGTAAGACAACAAAAGGACATAAAGGAACGTAACTAGCGACTCCTTCCGAAAGAATAGAGAGGAACAATAAGAAACCTTAAGACGTAAGTTTACCCTTATAAAAAAAGAGGAAACGAAAAGTGAAGAGAAGAAAAGTATCGATAAACATTCCGGAGGAGCCTGTCGGTAAAACGAAAAAACGTAAAGACAAGGTACCCCTACAAGAACTAGGGATAGAGGACATGTTACAGTACTTGGAGACAGGTATCAAGTAGTCCATGAGACAGATAGTCTAGAGCAGGGAATTTCGTATTGTGGGAGATATAGTAGACACAACGTTTATCAACTCATTATAAGGTAATGTAATGACACATGTATATACAAAATATTACAATATGACATACGTGTACACACAATAAACATGTGTATATTGTTGTATATTATATATCATAACGTTAACACATACATACATGTATATATATATATATATATATATATATAGAGTGTAGAAGGTATAGGGAAGGAGATAATTACCGGTATATTTTAACGAAGGTATCAAACCGATAACATTTATCACGAAGTCACTTATATTCCTATGATGTAGAAAAACTTAATCACAAAAATAGAATAAGTTCATTTATGTGTCTTCACCTTAACGATCTAACGTACCATAAAACGAAAATCCATGACTCCTTAGAAACATGGTAAAAAGTGTTACCGACGTGTCAAAACGTCTAGGTGATCATCACGTCCTCTAAGGGAAAGGAAGTGTAGAAAGAGTTGTGAACAATAAGAACACAAAAACTATTATTATTAAGTCTGAGTCCATTCTAACATAGATCAACACCAAAACTAAACGCAAAGGGATTACTAATCACTACAACTCACAGGAGAGACGGACAACCAGTAGGGATACAGAAACTGATCCTTTTTTACAGATAAATCCAAGATACAAGTAAAAAATTAACCCAACAAATCCAAAAGACTAACTCAACAAACTCAAGAAATATATAAAANACCAAAACTAAACGCAAAGGGATTACTAATCACTACAACTCACAGGAGAGACGGACAACCAGTAGGGATACAGAAACTGATCCTTTTTTACAGATAAATCCAAGATACGAGTAAAAAATTAACCCAACAAAACCAAAAGACTAACTCAACAAACTCAAGAAATATATAAAACCTACAGTTGGGAAGGAATAGTTTGTATAGTAAATGTTTATAGAAGAGGTGAAACCACTCAACGTAAAAGAAAAATAATAAAGGAAAAACATTTTTTTCTTTTTTAATCAAACTACATTACAGTAACAAAAGAAAAAGAAGACAATAAGAACGGAGTCTTCTGTATAGGTTTTTATATTACGATTCTGACTACAGTTTCTCAAATGACGGAGATAAAGAAGATTCTCAAAATACCAAAAATCTAGGATGTAACATCAGAAATTAGGTTAAACTTAAAAACTTATTCCACATAATTTCATCAGACGACGATGACGATTCAGCGAAGTCAGTACAAGCTGAGACACGTTGGAGTATCTGCCGTCGGACGGTCCGAGGGGGGAGGGACTCTAAGAGGTCCGTTCTTATGACCTCACCCAACGGTAAAGGAAGAGGTTACGTACTTTCACTTTTCACTTTCACTTCAGCGAGTCAGTACAGGCTGAGAATCACTGGGGTACCTGACGTCGGATGGTCCGAGGAGGTAGGTACCCTAAAAGGTCCGTTCTCATGACCTCACCCCACGGTAACGGAAGAGGCTTTCATCAGATCCAACTGAGAAATCGTATATGAACAGGTCATAAAAGTTATAGTAAATAATTTTCGTGACAAGTGATACATAAGAACGAAACAAAACAGAAATAGTCCTAGAGACACCAAGGTTCGTTCAAAATTCTAATAAATAAGATCTAAACATTTTATACTTTACTTATAAAACTATCCCTAACACGACTTTGATATATAACGAAACTCGTCGGTCAAATTATAACTAACAAGATTAAGTACTTGTACCTTACAGAAATGTAAATAAACACGGTAGAAGTTATCTAAAGTAGTCACAAAATCTTAAAAGTCTCATGTCCAGAAGGTGGAGGAACGTCTTTGAATAAAGTAACATAAAATAAGAAAATCTATGTTGACATTTACCCTAACAAGTAAGGAGAAAGACTATCAAACAAGAAGAACATATCTTTACGTTGTCATTTGGTAAGGAATTGTATCCTTTCAATACTGGTTGGATCTATTGCATAAGTTTTCGTCTCTGTAATGGAATGGTTGTTTCCAGGCAGATCAGTTCCGATACCAAAAAGGTCACCAGTGCATACCTACATTCTCAACCTGACACTTGTTTCGACTCGTGGTTTTTTAACTACGAAAACTTGACACCACAACTTCTGAGATCTCTCAGGGAATATTTGTACTTACAAATGTTTGAAATATACGAGAACAATCTAACTTATAGATGTCAAGTCAAGTCAAGTCAGTGAGTCAGTACAGGTTAAGAAACGTTGGGGTACTTAGCGTCGTGTGGTCCGGAGGGACAGGTAGTGGTTGAGGGCCTCAAGTGAGTATGAGTACAGGTATCTCAGTCACTACAGTAGGTCGGTAGAGTAGGACACTGCAGGGGAAGTGGAGGACGGGGGTTAGGGAGGGTCGTAGTCTCAGAAAAGGTCACTCAGTTGAGAAGCGTACTCCACCGGTTTCATGACCTCAAAGTCGAAGTCGTAGTAAGGAAGGTTTCTTTAGGGTCCCGACTAGAGGAAGTCTTACCTGACCGACCTAGAGAAACGTCAGGTTCCCTGAGAGTTCTCAGAAGAGGTTGTGGTGTCAAGTTTTCGTCATTAAGAAGTCACGAGTCGAAAGAAGTGTCAGGTTGAGAGTGTAGGTATGTGGAATAGTAATACATTACGGGAAGAAGTAGATAATAGTGTCAGAAACAAAATTTTAGATAAAACAGATTTAACCAAAACGATGGGGTCAATAGTAAAGTAAAGGCAGACGTACCATAGAAAAAGGAAGGGAAGTCAGACTGACGGAAATCAAAGTTTCACCTGTTCAAACAACATCTGTTTTTTACCTTCCTAAACACACAACAACAAAAATTGGATAAGTCAGTCAATCCAGAAAACTAACCTCTCAAATCATGTAAATATAAATTTCATTAATAATTATCCACAAATGAATAACCCTGAAGGGTCAACTGACTCAGTATTTCTTAGACGGACGGTTACGTCCTCTGTGTCTTCTGATACCAAAGTAGGAATCCAGGTGACGGACCTAGACCTTCTAGGGGACTCATCTTTTACCGTTGACGAGGTCATAAGAACGGACCTTTTAAGGTCCATGTCTACTTGGGTCGTCTAATGTAAGGTACCTCAACTTTTCTCAGTTTGTTTTGACTCGTTGACTCGTGTATACGTACATGAATAACTGTAAAACAATTAACAACAATAAAAAATTTTATTAAAAGACCATCAAGGAGAGTCAAGTAATAAGAAGAGAAGGAGAGAAAGAAACACGAAACTAAGAAAAGAAATCACGATTCCAAAGAAAGAGTAAAAGAAATACATAAATGACATCTAAAAAAGAAACACTTATGATATTCCAACGGTATATTATTTGTAGGCTCTACATTTTGTCAGAAACCATACAAAATATTACACAACACACAATCAGTGATTCAGTACAGGTTGAGAAATCATTAAATTAAAACTTGTGTAAGGTTTCAAAATATAAAAATGAGGGAAGGTACGAAACATAAAAACTACTGTATGAGATGTCAAAAATACATACTTTCACTTTCATTTTAGTGAGTCGACACAGGTTGAGAAACGCTAGGGTACCTGACATCGGATGGTCCGAGAAGACAGGTACCCTAAAAGGTCCTTTCTCATGACCTCACCCAACGGTAAAGGAAGCGGTCTCTTAGAAGGGCTGGGTTCCTCACTTGGACCTACAGAACGCAACACACCCGAAGGGACCACCGAGTCTACCATTTCGCAGACGGACGTCACGACCTCTGGGACCAAACTAGGGACCTAGCACTTCTAGGGGACCTCTTCCTTTGCCTTTGGGCGAGATCATAAGGACGGACCTTTTAGGGTACCTGTCTCCTCGGACCACCCGACGTCAGGTACCCCAGGGTTTCTCAGCCTGCGTTGACTAGTTGAAATGAATGAGTGAGGGCATAGTATCCGTCTGTGATGGTAGATTCGGTGGTTCCTTCGGGAGACTGATAAAATATTTATTAATTTCCGTTACCGAGTTATTGAATGTTTTACTCATATTTCCCATTTTTCATTTTCATCATTTTAATTAATTTTTATTCTATTAATCTGTTTCGTATAAAATACCTATAATTTATATTCTATTAATCTGTTTTATATAAAATACATATGAAACAGATTAATAGATTAAAGTACCAACGTCAGTGGTAGACGTCACTACAACCTCGGGTTTTTTTATTTCAGACTGTGACAAAGGTGACAAAGGGACAGATAAAGGGTACTTCGTTATCCTGGCCTACGGTACTAGAATCAAAAGACTTACAACCTGAAATTCGGTTGAAAAAGTGAGAGGAGAAAGTGAGAGTAGTTCTCCGAAAAATCAAGGAGAAGTGAAAGACGGTATTCCTACCACAGTAGACGTATAGACTCTAACAACTATAAAGAGGGACTTTAGAACTAAGGTCGAACACGAAGAAGGTCGGGTCACAAAGAGTAAGACGTGAGACGTATCTTCAATTTATTCTTTCCACTGTTATATATCGGAACTGCATGAGGAAAAGGATAAACCTTGGTCAGACAACATGGTACAGGTCAAGATTGACAACGAAGGACTGGACGTATGTCCAAAGAGTTCTCTTTCCAGTCCACCAGACCATAAGGGTTGAGAGTCTTAAAAGGTGTCAAATAACACTAGGTATGTTTCCGAAACCGTATCAATTATTTCGTATTTATCTACAAAAAGACCTTGAGAGAACGAAAAAACTACTAGGTTACCTACAACCGTTAAACTAGAGACCAAGGAGACGGAAAAGATTTTGGTCGAACTTGTAGTCCTTCAAGTGCCACGTGCATAACGACTTCGGATCGAACGTCTTAAAAGTCGTAATGAAATGATCGTACACTCTACTCACGGTAACACGCCATCAAACTCGTAAGAAACCGTAACGGAAAGAAACCCTAACCTTATTTTTGACTGGAAAAGGTTAGGACACAAGTGACGACTAAAAAGGTTTAAACGACCGTATAACTCGCGTCGTGAAAGTGTCGTAGTAGAAAGTCCTAAACTTTATCGAGTTGACCTTAAGGTAGCGGAGGTGATCGAAACTTTAGTGACGTCTACCACTGACGTCGGTACTTTAATTTTCTGCGAATGAGGAACCTTCCTTTCAATACTGGTTGGATCTATCGTATAAGTTTTCGTCTCTGTAATGAACCGGTGTTTCCAGGTAGATCAGTTCCGATACCAAAAAGGTCACCAGTACACACCTAAACTCAACCTGACACTTCTTTCGACTCGTGGCTTCTTAACTACGAGAACTTGACTCCACAACCTCTTCTGAGAACTCTCAGGGAACCTGACGTTTCTCTAAGTTGGTCAGGTAAGATTCCATCTAGTCAGGACTCACAAGTAACCTTCCTGACTACGATTTCGACTTTGAGGTTATGAAACCGGTGGAGTACACTTCTCAACTAAGTAACCTTTTCTGAGATTACGATCCTCCCTAGCCCCCGTCCTCCTCTTCCCCTACTGTCTCATACTCTACCGACCTACCGTAGTGGCTGAATTACCTGTACTCAAACACACTTGAGGCCCACAACCACTACGTGTTCCTCCGGACCACACGACGTTAAGTACCCCAGTGTTCCTCAGTCTGTGTTGACTCACTGACTTGACTGGACTTGACTTGACTTAATAGAACAAAAATTAATAGAAATGCTGAAAACGTAGAATGGGAAATATGAGTAAAATACAATAACTCGGTAACGGAAACAATAAATAAATAGAAAAGTCTATCTAAAAATGAACACACACAAAAGAATAAGAATTAATGACGGCAAAGAAAAATCGAATCTCTTCAACGAAATTGTACAAAACATTACGGTCGAATCACCATTATTTGAGGAAATCTAAAACGAATAGATATTTTGTGAATGAGAAAGGAAGTTAAGGTTTGCTACTGGACGACTCATCTCTTAAAGACCAACAATCAAAGAAGTAAACTCGTCAAATTATACAGTACTGTTAAGAAGAATTTTTAGACGACTATCTGAATACTCTGAGAGGGACGGAAATTATACTACAAAAAGAGATCCTCAAAAATTCTAAGAGAGAACTAGGAATTGAAAATGTTAAAATAAACATGAGACAGAGTCACACAAAGAGAAACACAAGTAGCTTAAACCTTGAGAGACCCGAAGAACCTAGACCTACAGACAAAGGTAAGAGTCTAATCCCTGTAAAAGTCGGTAATAAAAAAAAATCAAAGAAGACAGGGAGAAGAAGAGACCCTGGTGATATTATACCTACAATAAGACGAACTACAGGGTCTCCAGGGAATTCCATAAGATTGAAAAAACATTAATGAAAAGAATTAAGGGAACGAGACAGACCCGTGAAAGGTAACGAACGGTAAGTCAAACGATCAAACACGAAGATAAAGTAGGTAATACGACAACTTAAGGAGATCACATACAAAGATCACGTTTATATTGAATACAAACCATGAATCTAAAACATAGAGACAAAAACGTCTAAAATTACATGAGTAGAGTAGAAGAGGACACTGGTTATACATAGAAATAATATTAATGAAACTTAAGAAACAGTTTATCCGACGAAGAAGGAAAATAATTCCATAAAGAGAGTCCCACTAATGGGGAGGGTTAAGACGTTTCCCACGACCCACACGGTTTTGGACGGTCATAAGATTCTCTTCCTTAGAGGGAATCGTGTAAACAACAACAAATCAGTGATTCAAAACAGGATGAGAAACACTGTGGTACCTGACGTCGGACGGTCCGAGGAGACAGACACCCTAAAGGGTCGGTAAAGAAAGAGGTCCCCTAAGAAGGGTTGGGTCCCTAACTTGAACGTAGAGACCGAATCATTCATCTAAAAATGAAAACTCGGTGGACCCTTCGGGACAAAGTCCGATAAACCTACGATCGGGGAGTCCGTAGTCGAAAAATTCACATGTCTATAAATGTCAGAAAAAACCCGACGTCAATATTAGGGACAATAGAAGGTCTGGTTCCCTAGACCTATACAGGGACTCACTGTCAACGTTTTTAGTCCTAAGAATTACTGACACCTTCGAACAAAGACCCCTTAGAACAGTTCGACATGTCTCCAGTTCCCATACACGTTTCTACTACAAAAGAACGAACACTTGGGACCCTCATACGGGATTCGGAAATCCGGAAACCCTTTGGACTCCGGACAAGGAGATCCACTTCGGGGTCCGATCAATTCATCTGAAGTAAGTGTTCTTCTGACCCTTATGCAAAGTCAAACGATAGAGATGACACGGGACCCCACCGTAAGATGTCTCTTGATAGAAACGTCAACAAAGTCAAGGAATCTCGAGTCCTATCGTAAAGGGAACGTCAGTCCCGGTCAACTAGTCAACTATAGGAGACTCACCTAATACACGTGTGTGACCGAAATCGTTCTCTCGACCTTTCATGTCCCGTCTGTGAACAAGAGAATGAAGTCCTTACACAATCCTTTTACTGAATTAAAACACGTGGACGTCGGACGTCGTTACGTCTTATGGAGTTGACGCGTATGTCCGGAGTAGATCCCGTGGTCCCTCACGACATCAGAGAGTACAAACGTCAAAAATCGGGCCTTCGTCCGGTCAAAAATCGGTTTTACGATGTCCGGACGAGAACGGACGGATCACTTCGACTCTTCACTCCGTCACGAAGTCACCGACCTCGACAACGGAAGTCGTTTCATCCCTCCATCTCGACGTCAGTGGGTAGGTACGTAGGTTCGAACGGGTGAACACGATCGTCTAATTCACCCTTCAAATTGTTACCGTAGACGGACGTGAAGGTCGAGGTCCGTCACGAAGGTAGTGTGTAGTGAGGTGATCAGTCACGGAAATATAAGTGTTTACTGAGCGGAAAGGTATAACAAAGTCATGAACGATTTGATGTCAAGAAAAAGACCCAGAGCCCCCTTTCTTCGACGTGTCCTCGGGAGACTCCCTTCTCAGAGTCAAAAGATACAGTGAAACCCTAAGAACCTATAGTCGGAACAACTAAAAATTTGGTCCACTAAATGTCCGAGTAGAGAAACCACATTTGGGGTCCCTGACCCCACGGACTACGTCCCGTGAGTGAGGAACGAGGAGACCCTTTTCGTGGGTAGACCACTCTAGAAAGGGGTAGTACACGACGACACGGTTCCCACCCCAAAAACGTTCTTGTAAAGAGAGGGAGAGGTTGGACAGAGCTACCTACAAGGAAGATAAAAACATCTATTCATAAGTCGACTAAGAGTTCAATAAAAGTCTTTCTTGATTATGCATACAACCATATATAAACTAGAAAGTCGTCATCCTTCATTCAAGTCCGAAGAAGAATGTGGTAGAATTCGGTACACGAGGGTTCCAAGACAGTGATGAAACATTTCCTCTTTACAACTGATCTCACAGTGGAGAAACTTGGTTGGACGTTTTTAAATTTATTAGTTTTTATTGTTAAGTAAAGAAAGTTTTGAGTATTGAGACCCTGGTGAGACACAAGTTGTTTTAATACAATTTAAAAGAAAGGTACTTTGACCTTTGAGTATCCTAGTGCAGTGCTACGAGAAACGTATAAGAAAAGAAAGAACAGCAAGTGAGATCTATACATACGAAATTTGTAAAAAGCGATTCTAAAGAAGTAGTATACGTTTAGTCAGTACGTTTATCTAGGATTGTTGAACTATTCGTCATAAATCCTAGTCGGACCGGTAGATAATCGGTCCGGTGATTATTTCGGAGACTGTGTTAACACCTTATCCTTATTTTGTACGTATTCTGTAAACATTTTATTTTGGTCTGACATACTTTCTCTTTCATAAAAAATACATTACACCGAAATTCTGAAAGTACTCAATATTTTATTCTAGAATGTCATAATAGGTTGAGATACAGTTAAATAAGTACGACACACGTACACATATACATCTTATCATAAATTATATACACACATATTCATTCATTTAATATAAATCTAATTTACGAAATAAATAATTTAAAACGTATATTTTAAGTTTGTTTCAATTTTAGTAATGTCCAAGGTTTTAAGAATCGACTATACAACAAAAGAATTTTCAATACTCTTAATTGACTCTATTGATAAACGTGATTCTCCTGTAACATTTTGATAAATTTAATTATAAGACTACGGGTTTGAAACTGTCTACGAATATTAAAAAGAGTACTGGTGTCTGTTTATGTACACAACACCAATAATCCGTACGATATTTATTAAACAACGATAACAATCGATTTTATAGTTTACGGTATTTCTGAACTATAAAATTTATTCATTTCGTCTAAGTTCAATCGAGTGTAAAACGACAAGAAAAGACAATTCGATAGAATTCACTCTTTACCAATTTTAGTAATCACCTCTCTTTTTTTGTTATACTTGTATAATACTTATTGACAACATATATAGTAATAAAATTACTTTCAATAAAAAACTTACATACTAATTGTAAGTCGAAGGGTGCATCACGGGACTATTTCTTAGGAGGAAGATTACGTTCTCTTTCTCTTTACTTTCTCTATACTCAAGTTAGGTACGTAGTCCTTCTAGGGGACTTCAGTCTTTATCGTTGGGTGAATAATTATAAGAACGGACCTTTTAAGGTACTTGTCTCCTCGGACCACCTGATGTCAGGTTTCTCAGACTGTGTTTACTAGTGTACGTACGTACGTACTAATTGTAATGTAAAAATTAAATGTAATAGAGTAAATTTAGACTTATTGTATAAGTGATAGAAGAACGAATCCTTACTTGGTTTCGAACGGACAAGAAGTGTCCTTATCACGAAGTATAAATTGGTGTTTGGATCTCATACACTAAAAGGAGAAAGGTGTAAAATAATGTCAACAAGTATTAAAACCATATCAGTGGAGACTCTAGGAGACAATATTGACCGTGGTGTGATCAAGTTTGAATCGACAAGTGAATAATTATACTTTTATAGGGAAACGAAACAGGGGAACAGTAGGACTTACAAATTACATTGTAGAAGACCCTTTTACTAAAATCGTACCGTGATATGTAATCAAGAATTTATCATATTTTGTCTCCCTGACCCTGTAGGGATGTTACATCTGTTAAACAAAACAAAACGAACCTTATAATTACTTATATAAGTAACGAAGTGAGTAAGTTAGTCCATTATACTTTAGGTAGACGATTTCAAAGTTAAAGGTAAGAGAAATTTCATTCTAAGTCTTACTTGTTAATATCAACATATAAAACTATTTTAGTCTTGAACTAAAAGTATTAATAATTAAAATGACATTAATCCAAGATTAAAATCGTATCAGTTTTGTATGTAAAAAAACGTTTCTCTGGTGAAAATAATATATACTTTTTTAGATTTTAACTACAGATCTGAAAGTCAAATCTCTAAGTTTGTCTTTCACTCTTCATCTCTGAATATAAAACCTTTATTAACGTTTCAATATTTTTTTAAGTTATATTATTTACTTTTGGAATTGTGGTACAAATCACTGTGTCCCTTTATCAATTTTCGATTTGATACTACATCCGATTTTAGAGTGTTTTCCTTCGTGTTTAGTAACTTGTAACAAAAAAAAATCCTCCTTTGACTGTTTCCATAACTCCCTGTCTCTATGAAACGAAACCCAAGTCTTTATCGGTCTTTTTAATATTTAATATGAACCGTTTGATCCGTCTGTGTTACACTCTGTGTTTTGGATTAAAAGGGATCCAACGTTGTAACCCCTATCATGTATGAATAATCTCACTCATTACCTCACCCGTCCTCTAAGGGAGTTTCTTCTCACCGAGGGTCTTCATATTTTAGATACAGTCTAAGTTGTTAAATTTTTTTTTTTCCCTTAGTTCCTTTGACTTAAGTACACCGTGTCCTTCTTATACACGATTTTTTGATAACATTACTTCATCTACTTTTAACACTTGTTTTTGTAATTTTTGTCTTCGTTCTTTGTCTAATTAGTTCATTAGTAGGGATACTTCGTCTTCGTACTTTGTTCTACATCCTGAAGTCCCTTAACTAACGTCTCATTGTTCTTTTCTACTTTGTATCCTCCTCCTCTATCTATCTACGATTTTTTTTACACATGATAGTGTCGTGATCTCCGTTTTGACTTTCCTCTTGTGCTCTTTAGCTAGTGATACTCAATTAGTATTATTGTTTCATCCCCAAACAAAGGTTCCTACCATCGTACGATGAGAGGAAACAGGAGGGGATAAAGGATCACTTTCACTTCACTTTCACAAACAGTGAGTCAACGTAGACTGAGAAACACTGGGATTCCTGACATCGGACGGTCCGAGGAGACAGGTACCCTAAAAGGTACGTTCTTTTGACCTCACCCAACGGTAAAAGAAGAGGTCCCCTAGAAAGACTGGGTCTCTAACTAGGACCCAGAGGGAGTAACTTCCGTTTGAGAAAAGGTTGACTCGGTGGTCCCTTCTAGATAAAGGGTCTCAAGTAAGCTTAAGTACTCGTAACTAAGACGCTCCGATAGATTAGTCAGTAGGGGACGACGGAGGAAGAGGAAAACAACAACAACAAGTCAATGATTCAACACAGGATGAGAAACGATGGGGTGTCTGACGTCGTGAGGTCCGAAGGGATAGGAAGTGAAGAAGGGCCTTAAACGAGTTTGAGTACGGGTAAATCAGTCACTACGAAAAATTGGTAGAGTAGGAGACAGCGGAGGAAGAGGAGAACGGGAGTTAGAAAGGGTCGTAGTCTTAGAAGAGGTTACTCAACCGAGAAGTGTAGTCCACCGGTTTCACAACCTCGCAGTCGTAGTCGTAATCAGGAAGGTTACTTATAAGTTCTAACTAAAGGAAAGTCTAACTGACCAAACTAGAGGAACGTCAGGTTCCCTCAGAGTTTTCAGAAGTGGTTGTGGTGATAAACTTTCGTAGTCAAAAAACCACGAGTCGGAAGAGAAAGTAGGTATGTTGAGAACGTAGGTATGTATTGATGACCTTTTTGGTATATGAACTAATATACCTGGAAACAACCGTTGCAGAGAAATATACGACAGATACAAAAAGTATCGAAAAGAAGGTTCCTCGTTCGTAGAAAACTAAAGTACTACCATCAGTAGTAGGTGTCACTAAAACCTCGGGTTCTTTTATTTTAAAGAGTGACAAAGGTGACAAATGGGTAGATAAACGGTACTTCACTACAGTACTAGAATCAAAAAACTTATAATTTAAAGTTGGGTCGGGTAAGTGAGAGAAAAAGTGGGAGTAGTTCTCTGAGAAACTAAGGAAAAGTGAAAGACGGTAATCTCACCATAGTAGACGTATAAACTCCGACAACTATAAGGTGGACCGTTAGAACTAAGGTCGATCACTAAGTGGGTCAGGTCGTAAAGTGTACTACATGAAACGTATATTCAATTTATTCGTCCCACTGTTATACGTCGAAACAGTATGAGGTAAGGGTTACAACATGGTAAGTCAACAAGGTTGGTCAGTCAACAAGGTACATTCAAAGATTGACAACGAAGAACTGGACGTGTGTACAAAGAGTCCTCTGTCCATTACACCAGACCATAAGGGTAGAGAAATTCTTAAAAGGCGTTAAACAACACTAGGTGGGTCATTTTCCAAAATCGTATTAGTTACTTCGTCTTTATCTACAAGGAGACCTTAGGGGAACGAATAAAAGATACTAGGTTACCTACAACCGTTAAACTAGAGACCAAGGAGACGGAAAAGATTTAGTCAAACATGTGCACCTTCAAGAACCAAGTACATAACAACTTCGGATTGAACTTCTTAAAACTCACAATGGAAGGATCATACACTTTACTCGCGTTAACACACAATTAAACTACAAAGGATTCCCGCTGAACTGAAGTATGAGGTCCTACAGACCAAGACTCACTGGTGTGGTAATACCAATAGACCCAGTAATTCTGGAAAGAATATATCAATAAAATTCATAAGAACGGTGGAGAAGAATTAGAGAAGGTGAAGACAATTCAGGAATGGTAAAAACAGGAAATAACCCGGATAGGAACGTACTTTACAAAGGAACTAGAGAGGTTAATAGAACTTCTCTAGAGATTATAAAAATCAAGATAACGAAATGAGATAAAGAAACGTAACGAGTAAATTTTTCCGGAAGAATAGAGAGGAAAGAACAGATACCTTGAGACGTAAGTGAACCTATATGGAAACGCAAAGGGGGAACGAAAAACGAAGAGAAGAAAAGAGAAAATAAACATTTCGGAAGAATCTGTTAGTTAAACGGAAGAACATAAAGAAATAAACCCCTTACCAAAACCAATGACAGAGGGCATGTTACAATGTTTGAAGACAGGTATTAAGAAGTCCGTGAGACAGATGGTCTAAATTAGGGAACTTAGAAAAGTAATGGAGGTAACATATTCCCTAAAATAAATCCAGTATGGACTTACAGGATCACCAAAAGGGATGAAAGAAGTTGAATTCGGACTTAAAACGTTATTCCTTGAGTACTAGACTTGGTGTTAGTCAAGGTCCAAAACAAAAACGACCGACATATCTGGAAGAGGTAGAAGTCGACCTTTCTTATATTAGTTAAACTAAAGACATAACTAGTAAACGAATACAGACATACATCTCAGTAGAGAACTCCAAACCTTTTCCCACAAAGAATACTGGTCACACAAAAGAACTGTTTCGAGACAATTTGAAACGGAACAGTAAAACATGAGGTTCCGGTTTGAACGGACAATAAGGTCAATAGAGAACTGAAAGATGAAAACTTAGGGTTAGGGGATACTACTTTTCCTGCAGAAGAAAAACCACAATCAAGATCTTCTAGAACATTGAGAAATATTTTGGTAAACTGATGTTGAAGAAGTCTTAATCACCAACCACGTATCTAAACTTAATGATACTGTGACTTAGCAAACGGAACCTTTACTTGGTTCTAGTAAGACACGAAAACTCTAGAGTGGGTTCTCGTAAAGTCCGAGAAACCAACTGATACTCCCGATGAGGTAAAGAAGATTCTCTAAGAACGGATACCGGTAGACTAAATTTAAACGATTAAGGGTAGGTAAAATCAAGTGATTAAGGATTCTACAAATTAGAACCTTAGAAGACAAACCGGTGCAATTTAAATGGAACTAAGTGCCTGGATTGGTGGTCCAAGGACACCCCATGAAAAGAAATGTCGTAGTCTGTAATGATGTGGTGTTCTGTGTAGGTGTCGAATCGTAACAAAGGTGGAACCGGGTCGACGAAGTAAGAATGACCCCTATAATCATGGACGGGAGGTGAGAAGGGGTCATCGTACAACCTATAGATGGTTGGAACCCCCAAACAGAGGAAAACAGTATAGAAAAACGAAAGAGGATGACAGGTACGTCAAGAGATCCGTTCTCGTGACTTCTTTTGATCTTGGTACCCAAGGGTAAAGGAAGGGTCAACTAGTGCAAGATAGTCTTGAGATATGATACTCGGCAGGTAGAATCCAAAGGGATGTACGGAACCGAGTATCGAAGTACTCAATTACGTTCGGCAAGTGGTACTGTTCCGACACTAGGTATTTTCCCGAATCCAGACACTGGTCCCTACTCTGGACACGGGGGACGTCACAATTCACACCTCAGAATTGGTGACCTGAGGTTCCTTTAGGGGAATACCGTTAAATTTTACTCGGTTAGTTCTTGGTTCTTCCTGTTTATCTCTCTATTTTAACTAGTCTCTTTGTCTAGACTTTCAATTTCTTTCACGTTTATAAACAAGAACTTCAGGAATTTCCCTTTTTTATTATGTTCCATTTTATAAAAATTTTTTTGTAGTCACGTATAACTTTTTGAGGTGATTCAGGGTTTCTTTTAAATGGGGGTTTAACAATGTTAATCGGTGTTGTATCATTTCTGTAATTTACTAGTACGTTTATTTCTTGGGAAACCTCACCTACGATTGGGTTTCTGGTTCATTAAATATTCGTCTTTCGTGTCACACCGGAGATTACCGTCATAAATTATGATCTACTGTGACCTCGTTGTAGATGGTTTATTAAATATATACTTACGGTTGTCTTACAATTAAAAATTATATAACTTAAACTGTTACAATAGTATTTGAGAAATGTTGTATGGTTCATCACTACTGTCTTATATAAACAATATAAGAGATATATACATCTTTATTTTATGTAAAAGGTTTTTAACTTTCAATCCATTATTTACTTCAAATATAAATTCCATCTATACGACACATTAAGTAAATCTCGACTGATAGTTTCTTATAGTGAATTTGGACTTTTACAAACAGAGTTATGTAAATTATAATTTTTCGATTTGTTAAATCATTTTAATTTACAACTTCTGTTTTATCTTATTTTCTCTAAATCATTACGATATTAATCAGTGTCACCCCTTAAAAATCTATGACCGATTTTAATCCGTTAATTCAAATAATGTATTGAATATCAACATTTTTATTAGTGACCTTACTTTTACTTCTTTACAAGATTTATTGTTTTATGTATATTTGTTCTCTTCTTTTTGTTTCTTTGTGTAGTGTATCACTTTGTAAAAATTTGATGTTTTATTTCGTTTCGTGTTTTTACATACTATCTTTATCAGATTTATATTGTCTTAAGAATAACGTAATTTAAATGTATGATATTGTATTTCTGAACGTAAAACAGATTTTTTCATTTAGATGAAGATTAGATATATTTTTATGTATATCCATATATACAATTCACGATATATTCTAAACTTTTATTTGACGAACGAAAGATTGATTCTGGAGTTTAAATTTGTTACATTTCTTTCATTCTCGGTTTAAGATGAGAATTTAAAGTGAGTTTTGGGAGTGTACATGTGTGTACACCGTTCTTTGTATATATCGGAATACCGTCCGACTTTTTACCAAGGAAGGACGGTTGAATATCCATATAGACTAAAATAAGATAAAACGAAGTGACGTGAAGTGTCTATGACGTGAAAAATGCGTAACTTCTAAACACCGTTGGGACACAGTTCGTACACATTGGTAGAAAAGTTATCATAGACGAATGAAAGACAGAGACACAGTGTAAAACCATTAAGTCATAAAATTTATAAGAACAAAAACACCACCCCCACCACTAGGCATCAGTCACTAAAAACAACAATGATGACACTAACTAAATCCAGTAATACTTGGTGTCGGTACATTCTGCACCTTGAATTATTTGCAACGCACACAAGACTGACGATGTGGTTGGTCGAGAAGGGGTAGAGAGAGACAGAGGAGTCCGGAACGACTCTGGATTATAACTTTAATCGGATTAACTATTGAGATGTTACCGGACATTCACAAATTGACTTCCTTTTCCAACGTCCAGAGAATGAAATTCAGTTTCAATATTTATTAATTCGAATCAATTTTCCTAACGAAACAGTTTTCAATCATAACATTTCATTTTATTTCATTTTAAATTTTTTTTTCTTTTTAGTGTCCTGTTAAGGAGTAAGACCTGTAAAGTCATGGTTTCCAAGAAAGAATCACACTACAAACAACAATTAACTATGACATTAAAACAACTTTTAGTTTGACAATACATATTTATACAACGTTACTAAAATTATTCACGTTTGTCTTACTGAAATAAGTGACGAAACATTTCAGTTAGTTCGAATAGTCTATCCCGGTTGTTTTTATCTAAAGTCGGAATCACGACTACACCTCTAATCACCAGACCTATCTTCTAGTTTATTCGGTGTTATAGTGAATCTCCACACACTTCCGCACTTCAACGAGTCAGTACAGGCTGAGAAACGCTGGGGTACCTGACATCGGATGGTCCGAGGAGGTAGGTACTCTAAGAGGTCCGTTCTCATGACCTCACCCAACGGTAAAGGAAGAGGTCCCCTAGAAGGACTGGATCCCTAGCTTGGACCCAGAGGACGTATAGTCCGTTTACGAAATTGGAGACTCGGTGGTGAAAGAACAAAGGTTAAAGGGACATTTACTAACTAGAGTCGGATAACACCCGTGTCTCACTCACTCACTTCAGTGAGTCAACACAGGTTGAGAAACCCTGGGGTACCTGACATCGGATGGTCCGAAGAGGTCCGTTCTTATGATGTCACCCAATGGTAAAGGAAGAGGTCCCCTGGAAGGGCTGGGTCCCTAACTTGGGCCCAGAGGACGTAACCTCCGTCTGGGAAATTGGAGACTCGGGGGTCCCTTCGGGGCTATAGTGAATTTGGTTTCGGATTAGGTCTCGTTCCGGGATTGAGAGAAGTTAAAAAACTTCCGACTCTCTCTACTCCTTCCACGTCTTCTTCAGATTTCGATCGTCTCCAACCAAGTAATCCAAATTCCTTTCTTTGGTAGAGTATTGTATCTTCACGTTCACTTCATTATTCATGACTACATCCTCGACGTCATTTAATAGGTCTTCTAGTTCGATACTATTAGGTACTTCCTTTAATGAAATTTGTTGTCTAAAAGTTACATTTGTTTTGTTGGAAGAAAACATTCTTCTACGGTAACTCCCGAAAGTATCGATCTTTCAGAAGTTCTAAGTCTCATGTCCGACTGAGAAAACAATCCCCGATTATATTGACCTGTACCTTGTTGTCTGACCAAGGTTTATCCTTTTCCTCATGTAGTACCGACATATAACAGTGGAACGAGTAATTGAATATACGTCTCATGTAGTACTCTTTGTGACCCGACCTTCTTCGTGTTCGACCTTAGTTTTAACGGTCCTCTTTATAGTCATTGGAGGCTATACTTCTACTGTGGTGGGAATACCGTCTTTCACTTCTCCTTGATTTTTCGGAGAACTATTTTCACTTTCACATCTCACTTTTTCAACCGAATTTCGAGTTGTAAGTCTTTTACTTCTAGTACCGTAGACCAGGGTAGTGAAGTACCCTTTATCTACCCCTTTGTCACCTTTGTCACAGTCTGAAATAAAACCCCCCTAGGTTTTAGTGACGTCTACCACTAACGTCGGTACTTTAATTTTTTGCGAATGAGGAGCCTTCCTTTCAATACTGGTTGGATCTATCATATAAGTTTGACTTGACTTGACTTATATGGACCACTCAAAATCAACTTGTGTCACAAGTAAATGGTAAACTTATAGTATCCTAGGACTTCTTAATACGATTTAGATGAGAAGAACACGGGGTACTTACCTTGTTCAGGGCCTACTGTCTTGTATACAAAACAACAACAAGTCAATGATTCAGAACAAACTGTGAAAACTATGGGGTACCTGGTATCAGAGGGTCCGAAGAGACAGTTCCCTTACAAGGTCCGTTCTTATTATCTCACCCAACGGTAAAGGAAAAGATCCCCTAGAAGGGTTCGGTACCTAACCTGGACGTAGACGGCGTGACCGTCCGTCTAAGACGTTGTGACTCGGTGGCGATCCCTTCGGATTTGTAGACAAATGTTGTATCAAAGCCTTATAAAATTCGGAGGACAACTCTGGGTGACGAACTTTTATTAACGGTACGGAGACCTATTCATACATTCTCCCTAGTGTATATATAACGTACACTTTAGTGTCCTTAGTGGTCAATAGATTTCTTTCGTTTTAACGAAATGTTTCCTCGATAATAAACACGTTTACAGTTTTCTTACATGTTATTAAATGGGTCTTTTTTTACTTTCCTTTTTTCTATGAGGTAGTTTTATTTGATGGAAAGGTTCTTTTGTCTGACCCTACATTTACCCTATCGGACCTTTGGTAACACAAAGAACTCACACCAATAGTAAATACATATAAAACTTTCTCTTTCTGATAAATTACTTATCGTTCGTCATTAACTCTTGATTAGAAACTTTCTAGACATCATTAGGTTCCTCAAACTCGAAACAACATCTCCTTCGACTTTTTATTCTGTTATGAAATTTACCTTCCTTGACATATGGTGTACTACTGTAACTCGTTTGTCTGTCCTTCTTACCCCCTTTATTCATACTATACTATGTCGTATACTTCCGAGAATCCTTTCGACCAACGTCATAAGTTTCCCTTCTACTACTATTGAACTTGTTTCTCTCCTCAACTTTGTCTTTTCTATAGAAGATAAAAATGTGAATATAGAAATTTATTGTCGTAAGGGATCAATTTCCTTACTCAGTAGTAATCCCTAATACGACGGTATCCAGGTCCTTCTAGAAAGATTGTCACACTTACCTGTTACACTTACTATACTTACCTTTCGAGGATTTCCTGGACCTTTTCCTCTAAAAACTTTTCTCACCCGGAACTTACTGAAACCTACGATGTGAAAGTTCTTTCTTTCCTTTATTTTGTCGTCTTTCATATACTTGTATACGTAAGTAAAAACTTTATTCTTCCTTATCTTCAAACATTCCATCGTGATCACCATTTCTTGGACGGACGGTTACGTCCTCTGTATTCTATACACTCAAACTAAGGACCCAGCCCTTCTAGGACACTTCTTCCTTTACCGTTAGATGAGGTCATAAGAACGGACCTTTTAGCGTAACTGTCTCCTCAGACCTCCCGAGTTTCTCAGTCTGTGCTGATTTCACTGAATCGTCCGTCGTGAGTGTTCGGAAGAACTACTCAGATAGGAAAGAGTCAAGATAGATCATAAAACGTATTGTCTCAGATTCCTTTACTTACGTGATACTTCTCTTCAACCCTTTTCGGACGGTACAAGTTGTCTGTGTAGTTTAAGGTTTATAAAGTTACTCACACAAAAAATAGTCAAATAATACATTGATGGGTTACCGATTATACAAGGTTAATACACTAAATAAAAAGTAAACATAATATAATTGACAAAAATCTGGTTATGTTTTTGAAAAGTGAACCGGTTACTAGTCATTCGGGTGGTGTTATAAATAAATCCATCTTAACGAAGAACACAGTTAATTTCCTTTTATTTTATACTTTAGTAGACCTTGGTTGTCTAATAACAATTATGGACACGTACTTACATAGAGTTACGAATAAACATATTCAGAAAGACATTATGTTAAGTTTAATAAACCGAGGTATGGTTCTGTGTCACAATTCCTTTCAACAATTCAAAAGTTCTCCCTAATGTTAGACCATTAATATTTTAAAAAATTTTTTCTTTTTTCAGAGATTTATGAAGGTGTAACGAACAAGAACCGTCACCTCCTACAATCGACAAAGGGTCCCCATGACAACACGAGAAGATGACCTTGTGAAATTTTCTATTTTTGTGGTATTCTCAGAGTTTCGATCCCGTTAGGAGTTGTTAAGAGACTTGTATAGTGTTACCACTTCTGAGTTTATATCCTTCCTTTGGAAGTTCACGGTTGAAGAGTTCACTTGATTAGAAGCTATAACCGGAATCCTTATGATGACAATAAGAGTTGAAACTAAGACACAACCACAATTTACACATTTCTGGAACCCTTATAAATTAGATTTATTATCGAGTACACCCAATCTTCTCCAATCCATGGACGAGGTACATGTCGGACAAGTGACATACACTACCAAAGTAATGTCAAGTGAGTGATGTGGGACCACATTACAGTCGACGGTCTTCCATCCAAAAAAAGTTCGTCCTCAATCCTTGTTAAAGTTTCAGTCGATGGCAAAAATAGTATAAACTTATTTTGTTGTATCAAAAAGTCAACCAAAATTTCTCTTTCATGAAATACTTCAGTTGGAAGTAATCAAAAGGTCAAAATTAGTATACTTTTACATCTTCTAATGATTTCTCGTTTTTTATCAATTTTTATTTTGTGGTCTTTAAACTTAATCTTCGTGAGTCTTTTATTTGTATTTTTGTCATTTTCAAAAACTCATAAAACTTATAAGTATTCGATAATATTTTTAATTAACCTTACTTATTTAATCGATAATCAAAATTAATTGTATCCCTCCTTTATGTAACCTTTAATCTGTACTTTAACAAATAATTCAACTTTTTAACATCTTTCATAAAGACTCTTACTTTTATTAATAGAGGTCTACAAAGTTCTCATTTTGTGTGTTCGTGTGTAAATATTATCGAATGGAGTACTAAATATAATTTTACTTCGGTTGCTTGTCCACTAATCAATTTCGAGGATAGTCATACAATGGTCATCGTATTATTTTTTAATGGATCTTTCAAGTACCATTATAAACAAACGAAGTAATATCAGGAAAATCCCCCAGAGGTAAAGTGGTAAACAGAAGGTGTCGTTTATTATTAACTGTTTTTAAGACTCACGAATAACTGGGTCAATAATGACCTTACCTGTTCACCCGAGATGAACTAAATAGTTTTTGAGTATCTTATAAACTTATCTTCTGGGTGGTCTCTATAAAAGAATATCCTTCTAACGTCTATAAGTTAAATAGACAACTAGATTTTTAATTTTATTTGTATTAACTCTTTACAAGGAAGTCATAGATAAAACAAGTAAAAAAGTTACACTTCACTTTCAGTGAGTCAACACAGGTTGAGAAAGTTGGGATACCTGATATCGGGTGGTCAGAGGAGACAGGTAAGGTCCGAGGAGACCGTAAAAGGTCCGTTCTTATGACCTCACCCAACGGTAAACGATGAGGTAGTAAGAAGTTATCAATATCATTTATTATATTTTCTTTGTTTTAAACGTCTGCATATGTTTTAAATGGAAACTTACGTGTATTACTATATTGACTGAATGATATAAAGGTTAGTAAATAATTGGTTACTTAGAAACAACTTTCGACAACTAGTTCTGTGATACTAGAGATTCATTACCTAGTATAAAATTTCTAATAAGGTAATTTTTTTACGCATTTGATACATCAGTCAACGTCTGTTTGGTTTAACTTGTAAAAAAGTTTATTTGACGTTAAGGATTTTTAGATAAATGTTATGTTTGGGTGGAAACTCCTCAAAAAGAACTGCCATACTACTTATCACATGAAGGATCATCAAAAGATCGTATAAAGATGGTCTTTCTTTTCTTGATAGACGTAAAATTTAATAATTACGTTGTATAGATACAAATTTTTTTGTTTATGATGTGTTCTGATTACTTTTAAATTTTTTTAGAAAGAATGGTGATGACGATTGATATTTGTACTTAAAAGGTTGGTAAAGAAGTCATTTAACGGAAGTCTAGAGATTTATATGATTAGGACCTTTAAAGAAGATTATTTGAAATTATATATGTAAAAGATAAAAATAATTACATTATATATAAGTATTAGTCTTTCTTAGTTTCTTATTCTTTCCAAGTATTATTTATCTTGGGACGGAATGGTAAAAAGGTCAGTTTAAGAGAGGGATGAAGTACCATGTTAAGATTTATAAAGAAAACTCTCAATTGATGATGACTAAGATAAGGGTGAGAACGTCAAAAAACCAGAGTATAATTATCGTATTTAAATTAAAAGAGTTTTAATTCAGACATACCATATAGTAAAATATAGTAAAATGAAAATTAGTAACACATATACTCAAAGAAAATCTGTCGTAAATCAAACCAAGATATAAAGACTCATAGAAATTTAAAGTTGATATAACAATTCAGTAAACGGAAATTTAAGTAATTGTTACAAATGGGAAAATGATAAATAAGAGTAAAGACAAGAAAAAAGGGGAAAAGGAACTAAAAGTATAATTAACGAGTAAAAATAATACGTTAAGAGAATATAACTTATAGGTTATTATCTATTAAAAATTAAAAACAGTTAAACGACTTTAAATGATATACGTAATTGTCCTAGATACGATTAAAATAACGTTTCGAACTTTAAAGGAAGAGACAAAAACCAGAACGAAAAAGAACAGTAATTAAAAATCAAAACCAAAAGGGGACACTAATAAAAAAAGACAATAAGAAAACTAGAAGGAGAAAATATGATACTCCCGAGGAGTTCCTAGATCACTAAGAACTAACGGATTCGTATAAATTACTACTCCGTTTTCTTTAAGACAACATTAGTAACAATTTCCCAATCTGAACAACTGGCAGCTTTCATATCAATCCACCGGGAACCGTTCCCAAGTTTTTGTAAATCCCAGTAGAAAATAACAATATCAATAATCTCCCGTGACGTTCATTTCTTGTCACTTGTGGGTAATGTAGGAACGTTACAAAAGAACGTGTATAAAACAACTTATAAAATTGATTAACTTAGGTATTTGGACGGGATACTCAATCTACCCTTATAAAAACGAAAAAAATTTTAATTCTTGTAAACCAAAACCGTACAGTATCCCGTCCACGTTCTGTAAGAATACACATCCTTTTAGAAGGAAACAGGAGGAGTCAAACCTTGACAAGAGTCTAAGGAAGATGTCTCATTTACTCACACTTCTAAATGGAAAATAAACCTTGAGATATAACAGGTCCTCAAATTCTAAAAGAGACAACCAAAGTAATGGGTGGTTTCAACAAAGAAATGAAGAGGTCTAATGAACAGATTAACTGTCTTTCTTGTGAAGGAAAACTGGACATCTTTTATGTTATGACCATAGTCCAGTAAGATTCGTCCTTTCACTTATTTCACTATTACATATACTTTTAAAAGTTGGGTAAGAAAGAACGTTTAAGATAAAGGACAACGAGAGACAAAACGAACTAAAAGTCTGATGTACAGATGTCCAAAATATCTTAACCCGAACGAGGTACTGACACTGAGAGCATATATATTTAAACCGAATTGAAGAAATTTAATGACGTCTTCAGTAATAATTCGGTAGACTAAAGGGTATAATTCGTTAGAAACTTCAGTATATACTTGATTACTATAAAAGGTTACAACAAGTAACATCATCCAGTTATGGAAACACTTAAATAAAAAGATACTAAAATAATCCTACAACTCCTCCACTATATAAGTTTAACTACCTTACAGTTGACTTTGAGTGATGTTTAGAACCGTCATAGAAACTCTGAAGCATTGGATGCAAAATATTGAAACATGACGGTAAAGATTTTAATACCCTTACTAGTCTTTACCTTCATTTAATATAAGAATCAATACATACACATACGAATCAATGTGCGAACACAGGTTGAGAAACACTGGGGTACGTGACATCGGACGGTCCGAAGAAACAAGTACCCTGAGAGGCCCGCTCATGACCTCACCCATGGGTAGGGGAAACGGTCCCCTAGAAGGACTGAGTCTCTCATTTGGGTCCAAAGGTCGTAAAAACCAATTCTATAAATTTTATGACGTGAAACTGTCACTTTTCTGTTATAATAAAAACGAGTTTACACATCCGTAAGTTAAACATTATAAGTGACTTCAATCTTCCACGTATAAATATGAGACAATTGTGTTGACGATGGATTAGTAGAGGAAGAGAAAATGGAATACTAAATTTTTATTCAAATACTCAGTTTTTATGAATGTTTATTTTGTACTTACTAACAAATATTTTCCGGTCTTCTTTTTTTTAATCCTTTTTTACAATCAGAAAGAAAATGTAAATATAGATTTAAACTCATAAGCTATAAATAATTCACCTCCGTTATTTTTTATAAAATGAAACAGTTAGATAAGAGTATGATCATGAGTGATTTGAATCTTTATTCGATCTTAATTCTTTAGATTTAACTTATAATATATTAATCGTAAATAAGTAAACGAGGTGTTAATTTTCATTTCCGTAGGACGTAAAAAACTTATCTACCATATATGAAAATACAGAAATATGTAACAATGTGTATAGAAAGTCATATGACTTTTTCAAAAGTTTTGAATTTTGTGACTACTACTCACTGGATTCTGATCTGTAAGACAATTACGTTGACGGTGTTTATATATCCCAAAACAGTATAAAGAGTAATATAATTATAAAATCATGAAATAAAAATGACGACAGAGAGACGGAAGAAAATCAGGGCGACACAACTGAATATGACGAATTACGTTATTAAAGAGATGAGTGTAATATTATCAAAGATATACGGACTCATGTTCTTAAGATCATTCTATTAACTGACTGTAATCTTATGCGACTCATCTCAAAGTTGGGTAAATTTTCAACCGACTCCTTATACTGGAAAAGGGTTCGTTTTTAACTGTATCTAATACAAGTCAGTGGAAGTATCCTTTAACTCATTAGAGAGAACATTTTATAAAGGGAGGATTTACGGTTATTTATATTATCGGTCACAGTTATTTACATTATAAAAACAATAAAAAATTTGTTCTGTAAATTTTCAATATATAAAAAGTATATTAATTTCCAATTAAAAGAAATAATAAAATTATTATGTATATACATATATATTTAGAGATACATTTCTACTAGAAAATGTATTATAAAAATCATAATTTCTTTCTATTAATAACATGTAAAGGTTAATTCTTTTATCCATATTTATCATCCTCTGTTATTATTACCTTACAATAAGTACGGAACTTTATACAAAGGTGTCCTTGTACCATCTTAACTTTCACAATCAGTGACTCAGTACAGGATGAGAGGTGGACCGAGGAGACAGGTACCTTTTAAGGTCCGCTCTTATGACCTCATCCGTCGGTAAGGGAAGGGTTCCCTAGAAAGACTGGGTTCCTAGTTTGGATACAAAGGACGTAACGTCCGTCTAAGAAATGGTAGACTTGGTGGTTTTAGTTCTTTATCAATTTATCCGTGTTTCCTACGTACATGTGCGGGTTTTATAGGATGTCTTATATAGTAACAACAAGTCAAAGATACAACAGGGGCTGAGAAACGTTAGGGTATCTGACGTCGTGTGGTTCGAAGGGACAGAAAATGATAGAGGACTTCGAACGAATTTGAGTACAGGTAGCTCAGTCACTACGGTAGGGTGGTAGAGTAGGAGACAACAGGGGAAGAGGAGGACGGGAGTCAGAAAGAGTTGTAGTACTAGAAAAGGTCACTCGACCGAGAAGTGTAGTCCACCGATTTAATAACATCAAAGTTGAAGTAGTAGTTAGGAAGGTCACTTATAAGTCCCAACTAAAGGAAATCCTAACTGATCAAACTAGAGGAGCGACAGGTTCCCTGAGAGTTTTCAGAAGAGGTCGTGATATAAAGTTTTCGTAGTCAAGAAGTCACGAGTCGGTTGAGAGTTGTAGGTATGTACTTATGACCATTTTTTGTAGCGAAACTGAGAAGTCTAGATAATATAATTTACTAAAGGAACCCTTGACACTGATATCTAAAAAAGTTTAGTCTCAAAAGAAAAGAAAANTAGTCTCAAAAGAAAAAAAAAAAAAAAAAAAAAAACGACTCTTTTTACTTCCTTTACTTGTTATGTGTATGTGTCCCTATCTTATTTGAGATTCACCTAGTTCTTATATTTCCATTTTTCACTTTGTTATGACATAATCTTCTGTTGTATTTATTTAAGGAGATGTTAAGACTATGTACCCTTTTACAAGATTGGTACGTCGATTTGTGAACCTATTTTAGTTAATGTATTTTCAAATTTTTTTATACGTTAGGTTTTGAATTAAAATTTACGTATTTGTGGTGGTTGTTTGACTCTATTTGAATAAAAGTTATATATGTGTTTAAATGTATGTACACGTGTTATTCATACACTTATATATACACGTATATACGTATTATAATGTATACAAGTGATACTTATACGTAATATGTCTCATTTTTACTGATTTTCGGAGTAAATTTTAAACCGTTTTTTATACAAATTTACAGGGAATTTGTATAATTTTATATAAATCATAGTGAGGGTCAATCTCTTCTGTTTACATATTATGTCACTCTACAGTGTAGAGGGACTTCTCTAACCGTTTGTAAAACTTCATACGATTGTGTAAGTAAACCGTTCCTAAACCCTTATTTCTCTGAGATCAATAACGACCATCTATACGTTTTTGACCATTTAATACAACCTTTCTTTAAACTTTTAAGATTGTTTTATACACATGGAAATGGAGAGTTGAGACTGTGGGGTGAAAACCATTAAATGTGACTTCAACATATATATGTCGTTATGTTTTTACACATACCTGTATTAAGTAATGTTGTAACGAATATTAATGTTTTGTAACCTTTGTTTGGTTTATGGACAAATATCCTCTTAACGACTTTTTTAATGTCATGAGACATTAGAATTGTTTCTCCTCCTTCTAAAATAAGTATTTTATTTATAACAATACATTTTTATAACAATTCATTTTTTTAAAGTTCATTTTTCTCATATTGTGGGATAAAGTATATACACATGTATACATATATATATATATATATACATATACATTATATATGTACATGCAAACATATATATCACACACACATATTTATATATATATAAACACATATATATATAAAACAACAACAAATGTGTTTCCTAAACTCCTTTTTATTTCTTTCCATTAAGTAAGAATTTTATAAGTGTTACGTCCTTTATTTTAGTGTTACGAATATCCCGTTTTAGGTCAATAGGGTTTAGAGGTTTTGTGTATCCGTGAAAATTCTACACAGGGTACAAACTACTTTATATAGTCAGAAACAGTAGTCCCTTAACTGTGATATCATATTGTCGTTTATACTTATATGTAAAGTTTTGATTTTCGTTATCGTTATACAACCACAACACTACCTTCATGTGTGTTTACTCCATCCGATCTATCTTTACCGTACCACATAAAATTTTTCGTGATTGTGACGATTTAGATTTATCTTTATTTTTCGTGATTCTGTCTTCTCTTTTTTTTTTTTTCCGTGGTTCGGGTGATTCACGTCAGACGAAACAATACATTAGGTCAGACGTTTGATCTCTTCGTGTTTCCCAAAAGTTATTTATGTTCACTAACTGTACCGAGAGGAAAGTTCAAGGAACGGTAAACGAGGACGTCCATTCGGAACACACTTCACCATTCTCGGTAACACACTTTTCTCTATGAACGGTAGTGCCTTCGCAGTTATTGTCACATAAGAGTCTGAAACACAATGTGATTGACAATTCCCACGGTACAGTCATGAGTTCCAGACTTCACTTCACTTCAGCGAGTCAGCACAGGTGGAGAAACGTTGAGGTGCCTGACATCGCATGGTCCGAGGAGTCAGGTACCCTAAAAAGTCCGTTCTCATGACCTCACCTAACGGTAAAAGATGGTTTATTCTTTTACAAATGGATTGGAATGAATATATGAGACCTTAAGGTAAAGAGGGACAACAGTAATCTAAATTCCGTCCAGACCCGTACAGTTGGTTTTCTTCAATTGGTACTAAGTCTTTCCTTTGTAACAGTCATAATGACTACCGATTAGTCTCTCTCTCTCGAACCGTTTCTTTCCGGTTATAAATTGAACTCAGAACTTTTATCAAGTAAGAAGTGGTTCTTTTCATCATATTCACGGAAAAATTTTGAATTTGTAAAAGTTTCGTCTTAAAACTCTATTGAGATCGAAGTTTCCGTCAACATTTTTTATTGTTTCCCTACACGATACGGGAAATGGGTCATAGATATTTACCTTTGTAAGACTTTTTGATATCATGGTATAGTGTTGGTCCTATGATAATATCAGTTATATGTTTTATTAAGGTAGTAACGTTCACAGGGAGTAAAAACAGGAAAATATCGGGTAGATGAAGAGTAGGTGGCGACGACGACGACGATTCAGTGAAGTCAGCACAGGCTGAGACACGTTGGGGTATCTGCCGTCGGGTGGTCCGAGGGGGTAGGGACCCCAAGAGGTCCGTTCTTGTGACCTCACCCAACGGTAAAGGAAGAGGTCACGTACTTTCACTTTTCACTTTCATTTCAGCGTAGGTGGTGATGAGGGTGGAAATAGAAACGGTTGATAATCAAACAAGAGGTAAAGATATTAGGGTTGTTAAATTCTTATAATATATTTATCTTTGTATGATATACATTGAAAATTCTCGATCGAAAAAAAGTGGGTAGTATTAAGAGACGTCTAACCGGATCCAACACCATATATTGTTAAGAAAGGAAAAAATAGTGACCCGTCAAAAAAAAAAAAAAAAAAAAAAATTATGTCAAGTACTCCAAGAGTGTCCTTCAAATGATCTCACCAAACGGTAAGGGGTGAGGTCACCTGTTACAAAACAGTCTTGAGAGACGATACTGCGTAAGTAGAACCCACTGAGACGTTCCGTACCGAGTATCAAAGTAACTCAATACGTTCGGGAAAGTGGTTTTGTTCCTTCACTAGGAACTTTCAGGAAACCTGTCGTTTCTCTAGTTTGGTCAGTTAGAATTCTCTCTAGTTGTGACTTATAAGTGACCTTCCTGACTACGACTTCGACTTCGAGGTTATAAAACCAGTTGACTACCCTTGTCTACTGAGTAACCTTTTCAGGGTTCAATACCCTTTCTGACTTCCGTCTTCCTCTTCTCCCACTGTCCTACTCTACCGACCTGCCATATTAACTACGTGACTTGTACTTGAACCCGTTCGGGGTCCTCTACCACTCCCTGTCCCTCCGGACAACACGACACCGGGTACCCCAACGTTTCTCAGCCTGTGTTGACCCACTGATTTGTTGTTGTTCTTAAGACAACAATACCTACGTGACATCAAAAAAATGGATAAGTCGATAGCTTCCATAGACACAACAAAGATCAAACCCTGACATTATTTATTCCGACGATACATGTATTTAAAATTAAAGAGGCCCTATTTACAAGTTCCGATGTTCACGACTTTGTATATAATCAACGTACAAGTCAAATCAAATCAAATTCTTTAACGGTTCGACAAAATGTCTCAATGATCTGGTAAATGTAAGGGTGGACTTAACTCACCAGATCAACGAGACGTGGAAACGGACGGAAACTAAAACAACTACAAAAATAGAAAATAAACAAAACAAAACAAAATGAAATTGGAAAGACCATTTACAAGTCACCATAAATAACACCAAAATTGAAGGTAAAGAGATTACTGATCACTACAAATTGTAGAAAAGTACAAAAGTAAACAATAGATGTATAAGAGAAACGATTTTACAAAGAAAAACAGAAAACAAAGAAAGAATCAACCTAAAAATTAAAAATAACATCTCAAAACCCTTACCAAATATATTAGAGATATGATTAAACTAAAAATTCCATATATCTTTTATAAAATGAGGTTAGACATCAAAGAAAAATAGAAAAATGTCCCAGAAAGTGTCTCGCACCCCGATTTCAGGTATCCAAACGTTTCTCGACCTGTGTCGACTAACTAATTGTGAAGTGTCTCGTTTTTTGAAATTAAAACTATTTCAGATAAACAAGTCAAAAGGATAATACTTGATATGGTACCACAGTTGAGATTCTTCAGAGACAGATCGTAATTTAGAACTTCTCAAAAGATGAAAAAAAAAAAATTTCGAGACGTAAATCATATATCAGATGATACTCAATTATTTACAGGTAAACAAGGTTTTCGTGATAACTTAACAAAAATGTGGACATAGTCTCTAGTCAACCTGTATAAATATACATAGATAAACAACTAAAAGACAACACAAGGTGACTGGATACAAATATATGGTATAGTTGTGGTTTTAAGAACAAGTAACATGTATTACTTGATATACTTTCCAATTCGTATAGAACTTTTCTCCATCTGACTAGGAAAGGTTAACTAAGATAAAAAAGATTTTTAATAAAATTCATAAGATCAGAGAAAAAGGGTAAGTATACCTAAAATCTTACCAACATAATAATAGATGTATTTAGCACAACTTAAAACTACCTTTGATATAATTTAAGTACATAGTTAATCCCATTATATATAAAGATAAATACATCTATAAGTAACTAATAAAAGTAGACATAAAATATGAAAAGTCGTGTCTTTAATACATGTACCCGAAAGGACCACCGAGTCACCAGTTCTTAGACTAACGGGTACGTCATCTATACTCAAGTCAGGGACGTAGCCCTTACAGGGGACGTCTTCCTTTACCGTTGGGTGAGGTCATAAGAATGGTTCCATTAGTGTACCTGTCTTCTCAGAACGTCCGATGTGTCAGGTATTCTAACGTTTTTCTCGACCTGTGTTGTACGACACTATATAAATGTGGTTTCACAAGTGTAAAAACTCAATAACATTTACTATAATATCAAATTTATAAAACAAGTATTCAAATAAAGATGATACATCTTCATATTAGATAAGAGTATACACATCAAACATAAGGTGGTGGAAAGACTTGAGTTAATCATTAACGTCTTTATAAAGAAAAAAACATTTAATGAACCCTAAGAAAAAGTCTAAGAAAAGGTAATACTTTCACTTTCACTTTCAATTCAGCGAGTCAGCACAGGCTGAGAAACAAAGGGGTACCTGACATCGGGTGGTCCGAAGAACCAGGTACCCTAGGAGGTCCGTTCTTATAACCTCACCCGACGGTAATGGAAGAGGTCCCCTAGAAGGACTGGGTCCCTAGCTTGTTTCCAGAGGGTGTAACGTCCGTCTACGAAATTGGAGACTCGGTGGTCCCTTTGTCTCTCTAATAACGTTTTATGACTTATGTCGGGGGACGTGAATACGGAAAATAAAGAACAAACGGAATAACGTGACCATCTCGAAAGTCATCATATAACTCATTCTTACTCTCACTCGTAGGAATAAGGAACAGATAAAGGTTTGAGTGTCTCTTTCGAGAGTCAGATAGTAGTTATAAACTCTACGACCGATATCTAACTACTATCCGTGAGAAATGCTTCAAACCTTTCAGAGGGAGACCAGAATGAAAGGACTGTCAAAGTACTAATTAACCATAACTTAACACAGGTAAATAAAAATTAGACAACTATGTTAGTACACTAAAAAGAAGAAATTGGACAATTCTAAAACTCAACGTAACTAACTAAATAAGGTCCTATTTCGGGTGAACAAATACTATATATGAATCACAATATGTAATGATTAAGATAAACAATTTTCATTCACTTCTGAAAAACACTGAGGGAAGTACCTCCAATTACTATACATCCAAAAGAAACCAAACCAAAAACATGACAAAACTAGAATAAAACAATAGGACCAATGGGAACCGGGGAAATTTATTCAACTCAAAAGGGAGGAGGCCACAAAGTCTACCATTTCTTAGACGGAGGTTACGTCCTCTGGACCCAAACTAGGGACTCAATCCTGTTAGTGGACTTCTTCCCTTACCGATGGGTGAGGTCATAAGAATGGACCTCTTAATGTACCTACCTCCTCGGACCGTCCGATGTCAGATACCCTGGTGTTTCTTAGTCTGTACTGACTCGTTGATTATGTGACCTTCTCTTACACGTCTTAATTATAACTAAGAAGAATTTAACAAACCATTACAAAAGATAGGTTATCCCTACTTTAGGTCGTTAGATGAACCGGAAAGGACTGTGGGGAGGTCGTTCTCAAAACTTTATTGAAAGATGTCGGACTGGTCACAATCACAAATCCTAGGAATGTGTTGGAAAAAATAACACCCTATTTTTCGTGTAAACAAAGAAGAGACAAACCTACCTCATCTCATCTAACGATGCAGATTTTCAATACCAAAAACAAACAAAACAAAAACGACCCTACCGAGAAATGACTAAGAAATCGATCTTCCTCATCCAAAACCACCCCCTCCCCACAAAACCATATAAACAATCAAAAGGACCGAAGTGGTCAAAGAAGTAGAGGTTCAAACTCCGTACACTTCGTCTTTCTGTGGGGTCCCTTGGGTAGTGATAAAAAAAAGAACTCAGATAAATATGGGTACTTGTTTTATAAATTTTATATTAATTAGAAATATAAATCTTAGAAGAACACAAATGAAATATATATAACAAGTCCCAAACCCACGAAAAGAAACACGTATCACCCTCTTATTTCTTTTTATACAGATGAAAAAGAAAGACCTTAATCTTTAGAGTAAGAAAGGTCTTAAAAATTACACCTTAAAATTCTGACTATTGTTCGACAAAATTGTGTATACGATTCAATTTAAAGTGTGGTAAGTAGAGTCAAAGTTATTTACGTACTCAATTTAGATTTGTATCTACTAGTATAAGTTTCCCCACGAGTCAGTTTTATAGTCAGTTAATACACTTGTTTGTGAAGATTAAAAAAAGGATATGACTTTTGTAATAAGTTCTTTCTTTTTTTCTGACCTCTGAGTTCTTTATGTCCTTAATTGAAACTTCTGGGTACTCTTCTTTATGTCTTTAATTCAGTCATCATTATTGACCCGTGGTCCAGATCTAATAAATTCTGAACTTACTCTTAAATCTATGGATACGTATAAGAGAGACGGTTTTGTTATTAATTTAGAAACAACGTTAAGATATTCATTCTTAAATTTACTAAAATCACCTTTTGACCTCCGTGACATATTAATTACTATAATTTTTAGTGTTATACAAATGAGAATAAATGGGAAGAAAGATATAAATTTCAATTTATAAACAAATGTTAAATATAAAACTACCATATGTCAAAATGAACTAAAACTAAAATCCACACACTTATTTAAGACGTATATAACATTATATATGTATTATATTCGTCACTAATAATTACTCTAGTAAAATATTTTGATTAAAATTTACGTCTCATATTCTAGTTTTTTAATTTTACTTTACAACCTTATTAAAACTTGTTTTCTTTAAAACTTGTCATTTTTTATAAAATTTCACATTGTTAAATATTTTATCATGAATCTTTTTTACATTTTACGTTTATTTTTTTCTTTATCTTTTATATTAAATCATGGGTTATTTACATCTTTATCATTAAAATTTTTTATGGGGGTAGGTGAGGATGGTTTCAGGATGTCAAAATACTAAAAAAAATTACCAACTAGACATTACGAACGAAGTTTTCTTTTGCAACGAGGGTTTAACATACTGTAGTATCTTGTTCTTACCTTTAAAATATTGATTAAATTATTTTCACTTTTTAATTATGTTAGATAATTTAACCGTATTCATTTTGGATGTATGTGGTAACACTTTTTTATTTCTTTACGTATATCAAATTAAAGTAAATATAAACTTCCGTTATACGTGTATAAAATTTGATAATATATTTGTTTCTTTACTTTGTCTTTTGTCTCCTTTCTACAGAAGATCACCATTCTAATCCGTCCATTTATTACAACTATACAAGTTAACGAAAATGAGTACCACCCACAGATTCATAAGTTACGTAACACAAAGAATTAGGTACGTATATATAATATACATGTGAATATGTATATCGATATAATCTTCTTTAATTAAGAACCTTCAATCTAACGTTTTTATCTTTCTAATAATGAAAATCGTATTTTTAATTGGACATAAAAATGTAATACACACAGACACACGAACACTTGTTTTGATGACACACAAGTTATATATAACTTTTTTCCAAAGGTTTCGAAGTGTGATTTAAAACGGTGACCCCCAAGTTACTACCTCCTGAAGACCAAAACAAAAGATTATTTAATGTATAATAAATTTAATACAAATGTTAATATAATCTGAGAAAATTTATATTTTAATAATTAAATTTTGATGTTTCCATTTGTATTTCGAGTGACTATGTGTTTCTTTTGAAAGTAAAAAGGGATAGGTTTTATTTTCGGGTTCCATTTAACCTTAACCAGTTTGTCCTCTACAGTTCTTACTATAGAAACTGTAAAATACTTAGTCACTTGAATTACCTGAACTTACTCGCTAAAATTAAGTCTACTGGTAATATAGATGATGACATCCGTTCTTATGGAATCTTCTTGACCTCACCGGGAGTATTAATTGTTTCTCAGGATTTACTTCATGTATCCACGTTATAGTTTTTACTATTTTACTAGATACAGGTAAAGGTTCCGTTTGGTAAGTTATAGTATCATTAGGTTCAGATACGGGTTTGGTGATTACGTGACTTCTTGACTACGAAATCTTGACCACGACCTCTTCTGAGAACTCTCAGGAAACCTGACGTTCCTCTAGTTTGGTCAGTTAGGATTTTCTTTAGTTGGAACCTATAAGTAACCTTCCTGACTACTATTTCGACTTCGAGGTTATTAAACCGGTGGACTACATTTCTCAACTGAGTAATCTTTTCTAGGACTACGACCCTTTCTAACTTCCGTCCTCCTCTTCCCCTGTCGTCTCCTGCTCTTCCAA
This sequence comes from Capra ibex, assembly GCA_006410555.1. Classification (NCBI taxonomy): domain Eukaryota; kingdom Metazoa; phylum Chordata; class Mammalia; order Artiodactyla; family Bovidae; genus Capra; species Capra ibex. Next base: position 33,633,910 of record SJYO01026388.1, read on the forward strand.
CTAGTGACTGAGTTACCTGTACTCAGACTCGTTTGTGGTCCTCTGGCACTTCCTGTTCCTTCGACCGTACGATGTCAGGTCTCAACCTGTAATGACTCGTTGACTTGTCGTTTTCATATATCATTACAGGAATAATTAACATCAATTTATTCGAATGTTACTAAAGGTCTCTCTGATTATTTATCTGTAACTAAAATAATAATTTAAAAGGATCAGAATCTCTCTTGAGTACCCTTGTAATATTTGGAAACAGTATAAAGACATTGTACTTCTGACCGGAAAAATACGATCTCTTAAAGATCGTATTTTCTCAATATCAGTGTAAGACACCAAGTGGTCTATAGACATACTGAATACATAGATAAATGATCTTAAATAAATTTTTAAAAAAGTAGGAGGTAATGTACGTTTATGATGTGTGATGATGTACTAAAATTGGGTAACTTCCCCCATCGGGAATTAGATCAGGAGTATCGGGAATATTTGAATGTCATGTAAAAGAACACAAATACATACAAAAGGAAAGTAAAACCAGATGAGATAGGTGACAAAGAAGGAAGGTAATCAATGGTTTATGGATCAAATCATTTTTATAGAATTAATGTGTCTCGGGTTAAATAAGAGTTGAGTCAATACGTTTTATAGATAAGAGTTCATAAAAAGACAGTAAAACATAGATCTAAATCATGAAAGTAAAGAATTAACGACGGAAATAAGAGTAATAACGAATACGAACAGTTATTTATAACATAATGTCAAAAAATTTTTAATGATAGATTTTAAATCAGAAGGTTTCCATATATAAAAATTCACTCCTTTGTTATACAACAACTAACGGGACTTAAAACTTTAATTATTGTCTATTATACGTAAAGTATTCTTTATTTCTAAATCGGACGTCAGACGGTTCCAATTTCAGTAAAAACAATTTTTAGAGTCTATCACGTGTCCACTGAACTTTAGTATATAAGAATTCCCCTCATTCTTTTTTACTTGTAAAGACTTGTATGTTTTCATGTACATTAGACATAATTAAACCTTCTAATGACTCAGTTTGGTATGGAGATTTTACAGATCTAATCAGCCAAAGGAACTTACTCAAGGTTATATAACGATTTAAAGTTTTAAAATGATTCTTAAGGTTTGTAAACGACTTTGGATGTAACATAAGATTTCTGTGTTTTGTAAAACATCTTAACGATACTTTTAAATAGTGGGTACCCGTTAGACTTCGTTTCGATTGATTAATATAATGCACCCGTGTTACCTGATTTTCTCGTTTGTCTATGGTCTACCACTATTTTCCCGTTAATAGTTATTGTGTCGTTCTTTCTTAATCGGTGTATTTAAGTTAGATAGTTTGGTCATCCTTAATTTTAATCATTCAATTAAACGTACATAGAAATTGAGGGTTTATATATTTTTCAATATATTTTATAGGTAGATACATAACCATCCGAAAGATATTATGGGTTCTAACTGAAAAGTTAATTTGTATAACCGGTCGTTTCTTCAAAGAGTGTGTAATTTTTACTTGGGGAGTAATGACAGATGACTAAGACGATACAATAATCACCGTCTTTCGATGTACTGTTCTATAAAATAACACCAGTTAACTATTTCTAGGTGTATCGAGAACTCTTAGATGATACTGATTTTGGTACTATGGTAAAGGATCTTTGGAACAAAAGAGAGTGAATTACAGATGAATAGCGATAAAAGTATCAGAAGTAGTGATATCTCCATTTGTAATTTTCTGAGATTTATACTATAAACTTGACGTTAAAAGACCCTCGTTTTATCTTCGGTAAATTCTTTTGGTTAAACGATCGTGAACTAATTTGAGACCAGGTAAGTAATAAAATTGGTACATCTGAAACAAAACACACACACACAATTGTCAGAAAGTAGTGTAAATCTTTTAAACGTCTTTTTCTAAGTTAGATCTTTCGTCGATGTGAAAGTCTAACTAACAGAAAATAAACGATCAAATAAAAGGCGAGTGAAAGTGTCCTGATAAAGAGGTATCTTCACATAAATTTGATCAGCTGGTTTTGTTCAACTCGACCTTTCCTATAACTTACTGGAACGCGGTCCGACCAAACCGAATTATGGACTAGTAATTGATCTGTCGAAAATAACTCTCAGGTTTTTAATAAGATACTCTTTCACAAAGGAAAGAAGACGGTAGACCAAATCGTACTATAAAGACGTTTCGGTTTTATTGAAAATTCTGTCTTTAAACATTATACCTGTTGTTCGTGACCTTTATTACACCAGTGTCAGAAATTGAGGGTAAGTTTCAAAGTGTGTACGTACGATTCAGAGAAATCAACAGAGACTGAGTATTTTGAATTTCTTAATGGGTTTACAAAAGTTGAACTTGTACTCTCTAGAGTCTAATTCTGTACCCTGAATTCTGACTTTATGGTAATTGACTGAAGGAAAATTTCACATTGGAAAAAAATTACTAATGGACAAAAATTGTTGTATTTTGTCTCGTATAAATTAAATTTAATGAGGTATAATAATAAATGACTGATGTTTCTGGAGACACTTTTACAAATATTACCGAAAAATAGAATAGTGGTTTTTGATTTACGTTGAGTTTCTAGATAGTTGACTACTTATCCAGTTGTATCACATGATGTAGACATGTTATCTTACGGTAAGTCATTATTTTCTTTATTGATTACCTTATCTACTTAGAGTAGTGTTCCTTTTGTAAAAAAAGGAAAAAAAAACATAGATATACTCTACCAATTACAGGTGATTTGAAAGACACCACTAGTAAATTACTACATTCATTCAGTTTAACAACACGACATGTGGAATTTGTATATGATATACAGTTAATATAGAGTTATTTTGAAAAGACAGAAACAGTTGTAGTGATACTATGGAGTTATGAATTGGGAGGTGAAAACGTAAAACATAAAAAGTTATCTTGACGTCCGTATTATTACCTTAACTATGTGCCCCGTTCACGAACGAAACTCAGGGAAACTTTACCCCGTATTGTAAAACTAAGTATAAATTTCATGTTTTGTTTTTGTTTTTATTTATTTTCAAATGTGTGGAGTTTATTGGTTGTTTCCCTATAAAATTCTTTCCATACTAAATAGTTCACCTGATATGTTTAGTATTTTTAGTCTGTGAAGGGATTAAGACCGAAACTATGTCGATTGAGTCTGTACAAGGAAGAAATGTGGTTTAGTGACTGTATTATCGACGGTAACGGGATGATTAAGTTGACTGTTGAAGTAGAACGTATACACTGAACAGTTTTCCTTTGAGGTTTATAATCGTTTCGTTAGTAGACTGCGAAAGACCTCAACCCAATGAGTGAGGTTGACTAGTTCAAACAAAAACAAAACAGAATAAAATGAAGCAGAAAAAAGTAAAAGAAATCTCTTCTAAAACTACGTGTATATAAAAAATTTTCAAAGGTATAACGATTATTTAATAAACTAATATTCAGGACATGTCTCCTCGGACTCCCGATGTCAAGTACCCCAACGTTTCTCAGTCTGTACTGACTTCATTGAATTGTGAGTGTGTACGTACTTTAGATGAAAATCTGTTAAAATGAGAACTTCCTTTTATAGTAATTAATTATTTATACGTATTATCTCACTTATTTATCACATTTAGATCTATCTTCGGTTTGTAATCTCTTATTACCAACTATATTTCGGTTCAAGTGTCTTAAACCTCCCCCTACCTTTCGGACCCCACTGTATGTCATACTTTGATATAAAATGTTATATCTCTATAAAACCGAATCTTTCGTCTCGTTTTATTATTACTTTTTTAAACTCAATAATTTTACTTATAACGAATATTTTACTCGACTCAGTTCTCTGTGTTTCTTTCAAAGTAAAATATTTTTTATGGACTGTTTATAAAAATCAACACATAAAGTTGTCGTAAGTAAAGTTCAAGGTCTTTCTTTTCCCCTTATTTATTCGTCTACACTTTAACGTTATATGTAGTTTCTATTCATAAAAGAAAACTTTCAGACTTTATTTCAAAATGATAATGGTCGTTTTTTACTTTTACGTGACTAGTCATCTTTTATCATAAGTTTTATTATATAAACATTACTAGTTAGAAAAATAAATTTACAAATATAATAATAACGAAGACTTAATATCACAAACTTGTACTTGGTAAAGTACGAAATACATGTCTTGTAGATGATTTTCACGTTATTTTTATGAAGTGGTAGTAACATTTAATATGTATATTTTAGACCAAAGAACTTTCCAAAGTTCCCTCACGTACAGAAAATTTTTACTTTTAACCCGGTAAAATAAGGGAACGAGTTTTAGAATATACATTATTTCCTGGTAATCACACAGTTATTTTTATTGTCCAAAGGACCGTATCTGTTTTTACACAGAGGGTGTATTGAAGTCTTTATGTAATAACTTTTCATCATTAAAACGATGGTTTACCGTAGTCTACCAGATAAAACGTCAAAACAATTACCCTGTAAATAATACTTAAAGTGTAATCCGATTTTAGGGGTTAATTAAAGAATTTTATATTAACTTTTGTCATTTTCGTGGACCATCGTCAAAAATACATTTTATGAATTTCGTAAAAAAGGACTAGTAACTAATTATACTTAACAATTATTTACAAACCGACCGTTCGAAATTGTGTAAGTCAAACGTGTGACATGGTATTTGTAGTACGGTACATTATCGTACCCTTTATTGTTTCCTGATGTATTTATACAATGTTTTGTCTTTCAAGTTATAAATTTTCGTTACGTTCAATGATAAAAACTAGCTCATTCAACTTCCTACTTCGACGTCATTTAACTTTCTTCTCTCCTCATCGTATCTTCATCAATAACAAACGGTACTCATATCTTCCACTACGATGTCTCCTCACATGAGACCCCTATTTATAGTTCGTGTCAGGGTCTAAGTCTCTTTGATTATCTATAGAAAACAGAGTTACGACGATCTTCTTTCCGATACTTTTAACAGTCTTTTCTACTACAAGGTAGATCAGATTTTTTTTTTTTTTTAGTTTTATTAGGAAACATGTGAACATAAAGCCTCTTCCGTTACCGTGGGGTGAGGTCATGAGAACGGACCTTTTAGGGTACCTGTCTCCTCGGACCATCCGACGTCAGGTACCCCAGCGATCCTCAGCCTGTGCTGACTCGCTGAAGTGAAAGTGAAAAGTGAAAGTACGCAACCTCTTCCTTTACCGTTGGGTGAGGTCACAAGAACGAACCTCTTAGGGTCCCTGTCCCCTTGGACCACCCGACGGCAGAGACCCCAGGGTGTCTCAGCCTGTGTTGACTACGCTAAATCGTCGTCGTCGTCGTTGTGAACATAAATACGAACATTTAAAAAATGAACTACTTTCTATATACGGAAAATTTGTTTTCAGTAGAATTGTATAGTAAAAGTATGAGGACCAACAAATAATATACACACCTGAACTACTCTACTCCTCACGGGTCCATAAACCAACCCGTAATATAGACCCACACAGACACTCCTACAAAGGTATACTCTAATCGTAAATTTAACCGTATGTTTCATTTAGTATCAAGGGACTCCTAGACTCATCTTGTTTTTCCGTCTTCCTCTCTCGTAAATGAAAGACGGACTGAATAAAGAGACCTGTATATAGAAGAAAGAAGACGGGAGTTTGATCCTGAATGTGGAATCTAAGAGGACCAAGAGTCCGGAAACTTCAACCTAACCTTAATGTAGTGGTCGAAAAGACTCAGAAGTCAAATGTCTCCTGTTCGACCCGAAGACATGGTGGTATTAACGTACTCAGTTGATAGAAAAATATATATTTTATATCATTAATAGAAATATATATATACACACACACATATCATATATATGTACACACACATGGGTCAATGAAGTCAACACAGGTTGAGACACGTTAGGACACCTGATATTGGGGGATGGTGGGGTTCCGAGGAGACAGGTACCCCTAAGAGGTCCGTTCTTATAACCTCACCCAACGGTACGGAAGGAGGTCCTCTAGTAGCGTTGGGTTCATAACTTGGTCACAGAGAATACAAAGGATGTAACCGTCCACCCAATGGTGATCATGGTGGACCCTTCGGGGTATACGTATATGTATATAGATAGGTTACGTGTATGTCTTTGTGTATTCGTATGTACATGAAGTAAAATAACACAAAGTGTCTATGACACTAAACATGTTCAACTTCCACATACCGTTGAGACGTAGCCGTGATAAAAGGATTCTCGTAAACGAGTGAATTACAGAGACACAGTATAAACAATTAAAAGTTTTATAAAGTTTGAAATAATACTAACATAAACAATACCACTAGACACTAGTTGTCAGAGACAACAATGACAACTTTAACAACAATGATAACATCACTCGTTGAACCTGACACGGGTACACTTTGTCGTTCGAAGTAACTATTTACATACACAAGACTAGTGAGGTGGGTGGTCGACAAAGGGTACAAGAAGGAGAGGAGTTCAGAGGGATAACGGACTCAATGTTATTATAACTTTAATCCGGTTACCTATTAGAATGTCACCGGAGATTCACCAGGCCAATGTTCTTCTTAACGTGTAGAGAACGAAATTGAGTTTTGGATTTTTACTAACGTGAATGTCTTCTTCTTTACACATTTAGTCTCTAACTGACTTTCGATCTGGAAAACATGGTTTTTTGGTTTAACAATTACCTTTCCTTTTCAATAACTTCTTTTAATTTAATGGTAAGGTCACTTGTGTGTCTAGTATTCTTGTACTTCGTCAGAATAACTCCTATGTCTCTTTCAAACTCACCAGACTTATCTTCTAGTTTGTTTGGTGTTGTAAGGGAATTCGGTCTCGGATTAGGTCTAATTCCAGGATTGACAGAAGTTAAGGTCCTTCCGACTTTCTCCATTCCTTAGACGTCCCTTTTTTTTTTTTTTTTTTTTTTTGGACTTTGGTTGTCTCTAACTAAGAACTCTAAACTCCTTTCTTTAGTAGAGATGTTGTACCTTCGCGTTCCACTTCTTCGATTACATCTTCGACGTCGTTCATGAGTCCTATAGAACAATTTTATTACTTACTTACATCATTGTGATTTGTCTAAGAGTCTCACATAGTCAAGTCAAGTCAGTGAGTCAGTACAGGCTGAGGAACGTTGGGGTACCTAACATCGTACGGTCCGAAGGGACAGGTAGTGGTTGAGGACCTCTAATAAATTTGAGTACAGATGACTCAGTCACTACAGTAGGTTGGTAGAGTAGGAGACCCCAGTGGAAGAGGAGGGTGAAAGTTAAAAAGGGTACTCAATCAAGAAGTGTTGTCTACCGGTTTCATAACCACAAAGTCGAATTTGTAGTCAGGAAGGTTACTTATAAGTCCTAACAAAAGGAAATCCTACCTGACCAACCTAGAGGAACGACAGGTTTCCTGAGAGTTCTCATAAGAGGTTGTGGTGTCAAGTTTTCGTAGGCAAGAAGCCGTGAGTCGAAAGAAATATCAGGTTGTGAGTGTAGGTGTGTACTGATGACCTTTTTGGTATCGAAACTCATCTGTCTCGAAAAAACGTTTCATTACAGAGACGAATAATTATACTACAGATCCAACCAGCATCGAAAAGAAGTTTCCTCGTTCGTAGAAAATTAAAGTTCCGACGTCAGTAGTGGACGTCACTAAAACCTCGGGGGGTTTTATTTCAGACAGTGATAAAGGTGACAAAGGGGTAGATAAACGGTACCCTGTTATACGGTACTAGAATCAAAAGACTTACAACTCGAAATTCGGTTGTTAAAGTCAGAGGAGAAAGTGAAAGTAGTTCTCCGAGAAGTCAAGGAGAAACGAAAGATGGTATTCCAACCACAGTAGACGTATAGACTCCAATAACTATAAAGAGGGTCTTTAGAACTAAGGTCGAACACGAAGAAGGTCTGGTCGTAAAGAGTACCACATGAGGTGTATATTCAATTAATTCGTCACACTGTTATATGTCGGAACTGTATGAGGAAAGGACTAAACCTTTGTCAGATAACAAGGTACAGGTCGAGATTGACAACGAGGAACTGGACGTATGTCTAAAGAGTCCTCCGTCCAGTCCACTAGACCATAAGGGTAGAGAAAGTCTTACAACGTACCAAACAACACTAGGTGTGTCAGTCTCCGAAACTGTATCAGATATTTCGTCTTTATCTACAAAAAGATCTTGAAAGAAACAAAAAACTATTAGGTTGTCTACAACCGTCGAACTAGAGACTAAGGGGACGGAAAAGATTTAGGTCGAACTTGTACACCTTGAAGTACTAAGTGTATGGCAACTTCGGACCGAACCTCTTAAAACTCGTAATGAAACGATCACACACTCTACTCACGTTAACACACCATCAAACTCGTAAGAAACCGTAATGGAAAGAAACCCTAACTTTACTTTTGACTGGAAAAAGGACAGGACACCGGTGACGACTCAAAAGGATCAACCGACCGTATAACTCACGTCGTGAAAGTATCTAGTAGAAAATCCTAAACTTTATCGAGTTGACCTTAAGGTATTGGAGGTGATCAAAACAAGTATCACTACGAAGAATTCCGGGTGAACTGAAGCGTAAGGTCCTACAGACCGAGATCCACTCACTAGTGTGGTAGCACTAATAGACCCAGTAATCTTAGAAAAAACATATTAAGAAGACACATAAGAGCGGTGGAGAGGAATTATAGAAGACGAAGACAATCCAAGTATGACAAAGACAGGAAAAAGTACAGGTAGAGACATACTTTAGAAAGGAACCATACAGATTAAAAGAACTTCACTAGAGATCTGAAGGGGTAAGATAACAAAAGCAGATAAAAGTGACTCCTTCCTAAAGAATAGAACGGAACGATAAGAAACCTTGAGACGTAAGTTTATCCATAAAGAAAGGAAAAGAAGAAACGGAAAGTGAAGAGAAGAAAAGAGTCGATAAACATTCCGGAGGAGTCTGTCGGTAAAACATAAAGCAAAAGAATCTCTACCAGAACTAGTAACGGAGGACATGTCACAGTGGTTGGAGGTAGGTATTCAGAAGTCCGTGAGACAGATAGTCTAGATTAGGGAACTTAAACAGGGAAGGCGACATATTAACATTCCCTAAACTAAATCCAGTATGGACTTACCAGATAATGAAAATTGATGAAAGAGTTAAATTCAAACTTAAACCGTTATTCCTCAAGTACTAGACTCGGTGTCAGTCGAGAGTCAGAAGGAAAACGACTGACATATCTTGAAGAGGTAGAAACTGACGTTTCTTATATTAGTTAGACTAAAGTCATAACTGGTAGACCACTCCAGGTACACATCTCAGAAGAGAACACAACAACCTTCTCCTATAGACGACACTGGTCACGTAAGAGAACCTTTTTGAGAATCGGAAACCGGACGAAGTAATACATGAGGTTCCGGCTTAAACTGACAATGAGGTCCATAAAAACTAAAGGATGAAAACGTAAGTCTCACATACTATGTCGGATGATAAACTTCTTCTACGAACATCTTCAAAGTATCGAATTCCCCTCTTCAGTCGTGAAGTTTTTAATTTTCCAGTCCGACTGAGAAAACAATCCCCGATTACGTCGACCGTTAAGATTCAAATTACGATAAAATAATAACACTTTTAGGATCCCGGGAGTTCTTAATACAACTTAAAAGAAACAAACACAAGATATTTACTTTGTTGTTTCGGACCTACTGTCTGGTAGACAGATGTTGTACTAAATGACTTAAAAATTCGGGTAAAGACTCTACACGGTGAGTTTTTTATTTTTTCTAATAAAAGTTCTATAATGACGAATAATCGTTATGTAGACCAGTGGGTTCTTGAGACCACCTCTACATATTTTCTAATTAAATAAGTACGGATGATTGTGTTATAAGTAAGAAGTCGGGTCCCTAGTTCTTCATTACAGTTCAGAATAATAGATTCTTTATGTAAAGTACTCTGACATCGGTATATCTATCGCTCACTCAGGAGACTACCTAGTTCACTTAACTTTTGGAAGACCTTTCCTGAGTGGTAACATCTACGGTACTTCTTGTAGACACTAAGTAACCTTCTCTAAGTTCATTCTAATTGTCCTTAGGTCTTCTTCAACTAAGGTCGGGAATACCTACTGAATCTTCCCAGTTCCTGAAATCACCTCCTTTATTGACGTCTAAACCACCTTTATCGTTTTTTGGATCTTAATCGTTGTCTTGGACTTGTACATTGAGTTAACGACGGTAGAGTACTATTTTGAAATTACCTACTCCTCGACGAAGTATACCTCTTCGGTTCTTTCACCTAAGGACTCTACCTTAGGACTACTTCTACAACATTTTAAACAACTTTCCTGTTGTTTCCTAAATCTCACAATGTTTATGATCCAGTTATTTCGTCGCCGTCTCAGACTTTCCTGTCTGAGGTGAAAACTTTCTACAAGACAGTACCCATTTCACGATAATTTCGACGTACCGTATGGTGTCTCTATGGTAAGGTCCTTCCTTCTCAGTTAGTTACGTCTTTTGAATTAAACATAGTATAAAAATTTTTAAAGATATCGATGGGGTCACAAATCATGGGTGGTATGACTAGTTAGACCCGAAGGGGATTATCGAGTCAGTCATTTCTTAGACAGACGTTACGTCCTCTGGACCCAAGTTAGGGACCCATTCCTTCCTCTGACCCAAGTCAGGTTCCCCACCCTTCTAGGGGACCTCTTCCCTTACCGTTGGGTGAGGTCATAAGAGGGGATCTCTTAAAGTATCTGTCACCTCGGACCACTCGATGTCAGGTACCCTAGCATCTCTCGACCTGTGCTGACTCGTTGACTGTGAAACTGAAAAGTACTACATTAGTATTGAAAATATATACGAAACTTCGGACACTATAGACACACTAACCAAATTACTCCACGAGATCTCGACTTGGACACTATCTATAGATCTCCATACAGACATGTATAGGTATGTATAACGAAGATGAAGAGACCTCTTGGAACTGATTATGTATAAAACTATGACCTTCACTCATAGTGACTCAGACACATCGGGTGTTGAGACACCACCGACAGAATAGTGGTATATTTAGGTTCTTCGTACAAAGAACATAATTTGTACGATCACCGGAAAACCTTATTGTTGTAGGTGGAAGATGACACTTAGAACTCTTAATAGAAACAGTCGTAAAATAAATTTTTCACAATCTATTCCCTTTTATGTATTTTAGTAAGGATATTGATATCAGTCTCAGTCAAATAAAAATAATGATGAAAAAATCTCTAATTACAGAAGATATCTTACACTTATAATTTTATATTCTTAGAAAGATGGTTGTTTTGAATCGACACCCGGTGATAAACTCCGGAAAATAACTAATAACAAGAATTAAATTTACATATGTAATAATAATAGAACAGGGAAATTCGAATAGAATGAGTTTCGTTCGGACGTTAATTTGGAAATTATAAAAATTATAGTTATATTGATAATTATTTAGTGTGTTGGTGTCCCGTGTGAATTATTAAGATAATATTGACAAAATAATATTTTAGATCTAAATAAAAAATTTTAATTCATTTTTGGTATCAATAAATCTCTAAACAGTAAAATCACCGTATCTTAATAAATACATCTTTTGTGTGACTAAAAGATTTCGAAAGTTTAATGAACCTAAATAGAAAAGGAATATTTAATTATGAGGTTTTTAAACATACATGTAAACACACCTCACATGAAATTTTATATTTTCCCTACGAAAAACTACTAATATGGTTTATATTTATAATTGAATAATTGTTCCACTAAGGTTTCAACAAATTTCATCAGTATCAAAGAAGTACTCCTCTGTACGGAAGTCAAAACAAATAAAACAGTCAAACCATCGCTTTTGGAACATTCTAGATGTCTTTTTACCATCAAAAATAAGACTGGTAAAAGTCTTCATAATAGGAAAAACTTTTAGTGGAAACAAAGTCACTTCCTAGGTCTGAGAAATCGTAAGTACCGTACGTCTAATAGTCACAAAAATAGAAAGGATTGAAAGGTCGGAACACCTCAATTCAAAGTTAGAGAGGATCTACACGATACAAAAGAGATGATATCGAAGATACGGATAGGAAGGAAATGACAGTAGAGGAGGGGATCCGAAGAACGATTGTACACGACCACAAAGTTCTAAATCGACTATAGTGACTTAGACTTTTCTGAAAAGGTCTTTGAAGGAGGTTTAGATTTACGTTTGAACAGATGTGACCGTTTTGTAGAAGGAATTTACTCTTAGTGTGTTACCGTTTTAAAGAAATGGGAAGTGGAAAGGTGGGTTCTAGTACTCAAGTAACTGTAAGTCTTATAACATAAGTAAAAAATACAAAGTTCTCTGACTAAATCACGATTTACGAATCCTAAGGTATGTACAAATAAATCTTTCTAGGTTTAATTATTTTGTTAAACCGTATTTTTATCATTTAAGACTCAATGACACATAAGAACTTTTTTTATTAGCTCTACTCAATAGAAAGTATTATCAAGTGTCTATTCATATATACATGTATCGATCTAACCCATCTATTATAGAGTTCGTATTTCTTTTCCAGATCATTATTTTCACTAGAAGTTTCTTTAATAATTTTATTCTTAGTAATTAAACATTTTCACTATTGTATATATATGTATTTTACAAAGATAAAAATACGGTGTAGTTTTATTCTAGAAATGAATCAAATCTCAACCAATAATCTCAAAAAAACTTAATCTTGAAATCTTAAATTCCTTATCATTCTCAAGAATTCTTCTCACTTATTTTTCTTTATTTTCATTCTTAGTGATAAAATCTTCAAAATTCTACCTTTATTAACGTGGTTACTACATTGAAGATTATTGAAGTGATCATACGGATTAAGTTTTTATATACTATGTTGTTTTGATCAAATAATCATATAAAGACTAAACGGATTACAGAGTATTAAAGACAAACACTTTACATCAGAAGATATAACAGATCTTTTTATAGTATAAAAAAGTATGAACGTAAAATGTGATTGATGGAGGTGATAGGGTAATGGGAACAGTACTACAGTTGTATTTCAATTTTAAGTAGTCAGTGACCACTAGATATCATAATAAGGGAATTATATCAGAATAATTATAAGTACAGAATAGGAGAACCACACAGACTCAAAGACTCACTTTTATTTCAACTTATAAAAGGAATACTTTTATAATACTACACTAAATAATAGAAATTTATCTTTAAAGATTCTGGTCTTCTTAAATGTTTGATTCTTTTATCAATGTACGACGGTTACCACTACGGTGGTCGGATTGTAATGACCCCTTTTAACACAGTTTACTGAAGTACAGTAGATATAAAAATAATGTTAGACACTGGACCAGGGACTTAAATACTCTAATTTTGTGTAAAGTATATTCGTATTTAGTTCTTTGACTATATGTTATAACCTCACGGTTTTATACTTACAGTTTACTGTTTAATATGAGTAATAGTCATATTACTTACATATAAAAGAATACAATTATATAAATACTTTTTATTTTAAAATTTTCTAACTGATCTCTTACACTTATTTCCTTAAAATTCACTTACATTATAAATTATTTTATAAACCTTTATGTTACGGCTGTTGAATTACTTACACAGAAAGATTTTCACACCATCCTGGTGTAAGATAAAATGTTTATGTGCACGGTTTCCTTCACTTTGAGTCTTTAAGGTAAACGACTTAAATGTTCAAAGAGACCTCCTTCAAACCTATCACTGAGAGGGACAAGAATAAATACCGTAGGTTTCGGGAAAATACAACTACTTAAATGAGAAAAAATGTAGATTTACAAATTAATCAAATCTAAAGTTATAAATAACTCACCTTCGATTAAAATATGGAAAATATACGATCCGATAAATCTTTCTTGTGAGAGAAGATACTGTTTGGTATCTAGTAACATCATTCCAGTACTCCCAGTCCTAGTTTAGTTCGGGAGAGACAAAGTAAATTGTTGACACACCTGAAGTCGTTTCTGAGATTGTGTCAATTAGAAGTAAATAGAACATCCATTCTAGCCTTATCGTACGAAACACCTCTTCCTTTACCGTTGGGTGAGGTCACAAGAACGGACCTCTTAGGATCCCTGCCGCCTCGGACCACCCGACGGCAGTTACCCCAGCGTGTCTCAGCCTGTGCTGACTTCGCCGAATCGTCGTCGTCGTCGTCGTCGTCGTCGTCGTCGTTGTACGAAACATCTACATTACTATCTTATGAATGTTTGTATAAACCGTGTATTATTCATAACCTACTTATAGTCAACAATAGTAATAACTATAACAATTAAATCTGGTCACTTTTTTCATGACTTCGGGTCTAACTTTGGAAGATAGTTTATATAAAACTTAAAACAAACAATCAGTAATTGTTTTATATACATTCATATACGGTACGTTATTTGTTTCATTTTGTATATATGATGTATAAAATAAAAGACAATTCTGAAAGTTTTAAGGGCCTCTTCAAAAAGTGATGATAAAAGTCCATTGACAGAAATTCCCACCTGAAGGGACGACCGAGTTTACCATTTTTTTATAGACGGACGTTACACCTTCTGGACCCAAACTAGGGACCCAGTCTTTCTAGGGGTCCTCTTCCCTTTTCGATTCCACGAATGAAACGATATAACATTTCAATATAGAAACTAAATAAGAAAGGTTTTCAGTTTAATCATTTGAAAACATTCTCAATATATCGTAACAGTACCTTAAAAATCTTTGGTACCTTAGATATATGTAATGACTTCTTAAATTTTGGTTCCATACTATTTCCCAACTAGACCAAATACAGAAATTTCAAAATTACATGTAAATGACAGATGTTGAATGAAACAATAGTAACAAGAAATTTGTAACAGTGTCTTTTTATAATTTTAGATACAAATTCTAATTATATCTCGGTTAGTTTCAATAAAGTAATAGTAAGTTTGTTGCTAAAGACAGGAAAGTAAACCGACATACCATTCTAAAATTAAGACATTATTCAACATAAGAATCGGTACATATAAGAATTTAGTAATAGTGGTTTTTAAATTTAACTGAGAAACCTGGACCATATGTCTTGCCCAATCATTTACATCGGATTTCTAAGTCAAACAAACAAACATAAAATTTCAGGAAAACTTATAGGAATCCAAATTGACCCCTAAGTGAACCAAAACCTTAACATGTCGTTTGGTGTTAAAGTCCATCTGAGGTCTCTTCGTGATGAAGACCCTTACACACATTACAAGATTTTCAAGACCTCCGAACGATCTCACTAAAAAATACGAAAGGAAGTGAATAAAAGAAGAAGTATCGGGACTCTTTTTGGAACTCGTGATCTATGACGTTATTTAACGATACACACAATATAATCCTTTCTTTTTCTCGAGGTTCCGTGTCTTATTCACATATATAGATAAGACACTCCACTCCTTACAGGAGGAACTCCTTCAAAACTTCCTTATCTCACTTATAATTAATGTACCCTGGTCAAAAGGTCCGTCTTTACTATCGTGTAAACTCCTGAGGTCCTTTTTTAGTAAATTTTAGGTTTTAGGTAAATGAATAGATAGATCTACGAAGGGTCACCGGGTCACCCATTTCTTAGGTGTACGTTACGACCTCTTCGTCCAAACTAGGGACCCAACCCTTCTAGGGGACCTCTTCCTTTACCGTTGGGTGGAGTCATAAGAACGGGTCTCTTAGGGTACCCGTCTCCTCGTATGGTTTCTTAACCTGTGTTGACTTCACTGACTCATATGTAAGTTTAATCTACGAATAGACAGAGACACAGGAAAAGTCTAAAGGAACTCCAATGTCACCACTAATTTGGGTGTTTAATTTCGATCTGTCGGATACGTTTGAGACGTTCCTCTACGGGATTTCGGATACAATACCAGGAATCGGACGACGACGGTTCGACGAAGTCAGCACAGGCTGAGACACACTGGGGTCTCTGCCGTTGGGTGGTCCGAGGGGGTAGGGACCCTAAGAGGTCCGTTTTTGTAACCTCACCCAACGGTAAAGGAAGAGGTTACGTACTTTCACTTTTCACTTTCACTTCAGTGAGTCAGTACAGACTGAGAAGCACTGGGGTACCTGACGTCGGGTGGTCCGAGGAGGTAGGTACCCTGAAAGGTCCGTTCTCATGACCTCACCCCACGGTAACGGAAGAGGCACCAGGAATCGGATGGAATGATATTTTCCAAAAACAACTTTATTAGACTATATAAATGAACCTTTTATAAAAACGTAACGATATCCTACATGGGGGGAGAGGGTTATTACCTTTTCCCTCTACAAACGAAGGGAGAGTGGAGTTCAATTTACTCGGTCTAAACTTTCCCTGACGAACCTCTGGTCCTGTACGTGTAAACCTTGTATGTTTTGTGTATTCAGTCAAAAAAATTATTACTTTTTCCATACCTAGTAACCGAACTTTACCGTCTCATCATTTCTTTGAGGTTCAATATCATCGTCAATTTTATTGACATGAGAATGAACACCGTCGTTACCTTTTCATGTCTTTTCTAACTACTCTTAAATAGACCAAGTTCATACCCAGTCTTACATCCCTATTACCGTAGATAGACATTTTTAATATGATTGACTTTCTTTGTTTTTTGTTTGAGATACATACTACACTAAAGTAAATGTACTTTAAGATTTTTATACAATATCATTGTCTTTCGTCAAATCGTCAATGGTGTTTAACCTCTCTAAACATACGTTTACTCGTACCTTTTGTAAAAGGTCCACTCCCTTTGAAAATATAGAATTGACACTAATCTATTAACGTCTTAAAATGGGTTTAAATAATTAGACATGTACAATTTTCATCACTTAAATAAAATATATTTATTATGAAATTCTTACAATCTCCCTTTGACTTTTTTTTACCCGTATATACCGTTTTAATTAAATAAATGTCTTATAGACGTAACTTTCTCTACGATTTTTTAAGAAGTCCGACCACTCTCATTAATGGTCTTGTTTCAAGTTTAGACTTCTTTTTTTTTTTTTGTCGTTCGTTCAGTCTTTCGTATAAATGTATATGTAATTTCAAATGAACAATATCAGTACTAAATATTGTACTTGATGTACCTTTGAATGTAATGGTGTACATTTTATCTATTGGTTGTCCTAAAACGACATACCGATTCTTTGAGTTTGTCCCGGAGACATAGTTGGATTTCCCCACCCTACTTCTCCCACTACTCTCCCTTCAAGTTTTCTCTCTCTTATATACATATGGATGCCGACTAAGTCCCACTCCAAACTGTCTTTTGTTTTTTTAAGAGATTTCGTTTTTTTTTTTTTTTTTTTTCTTTTTCTTTTTTCCTTCTTTCAGTCTTTCGTATAAATGTATATGTAATTACAAATGAATAATATTAGTATTAAATTATGTCCTCATTTCTATATAATAAGACTTCTTATGTACCTTCATGTTATACTGTTCTTTTCGAGTTTTACTCTTAGGAACAGTGACTGTAACTGTCTTCTGAAAATTAATAGATATCCTTTAACTTGTCTAAATTCCGGTCAAGGTCTAAAATATATTTTCGTGTCATTATAGTCTTAAAACACTCCCTTTTTATAAATTCCAATAAAAGATGAACATGAGATTCTCTTAAAAAAAGAATTAGGTATGGGAGGTATTTCGTCTCGTAAATTTAGGACAACTAAAAAAAAAAAAAATCTACATGTTCGAATGAACTTCCACTCTCCTTCAGTCTCGTTACACACGATGTTTCATCATTTTCTACCGATACACTCAACACTTCTTAAAATAATACAAATTCCAAGTGTTCCTTTGTGGTCAGTAACCCCGTTACTTATATGAGTACTTTCTTGTCGAGAAGTAGACGAGTCGATAAAGAACAGGAGGTCAAGAGTAAAAGTTTCATCTGGGATTTTCCTTCACCTGAGGGTCCATAAAGGTGTAACCGAGTATCGTTGGAGTCACTGACGAGTCCTTATATCCATTCTAAGAGGTCCTTTGTCTCTACTCTTAAACTACTTCTATTAAGTCATCCGACATTGTTGTCGATACTTTCTCCTTTATCTTACCACCCACTATGCCAATGTTGTTTTACGACTCAGGTCGATGTGTCAGAAATATCAGTAGGTGTTTGATCCGTTTTCCCGGTTCTAAAACAGACAGATCCTACTTATATATTGGAATGACCTCGGATCCATAACCATTCCTGTTATGGATCTTTTCGGTGTCGACACAAGAGTCGTCCGTTGTAAAGGTCGGTGATTTCTTTATTCAAAGAACAGAAAGCTCTTCTATATACTCACTGAGTAACGCCACAGGTGGTATGTGGATGAAACTACACGAAAAATAAGTTCATCGTCTCTACACCGAGGTAGGTCATACACATCGTACTTCCCACACGAGTGGTCCCTAATCGGTCTACTCATTCGAATCGGTCCGAATCTGAGACGAAAACGGGGACTTTATTTTTCCATCAACGGTTTGACCTCATCCATGTATATCACACACAGACTAGTCAGTTGAGAAATATCCATCGTCAATAATAAGTCTCCTAAGTCTCTAAGTATATTGTAAGACAATTAACTTCTTCTAACTTACACTAAGTCTCAATTCATATTCACCCCGTCTTGCACTCTACATGAATCATTTCGTTCACGGTCAAATACAACACGAACTCTTCGTTGTAAACCTGAAATAGGATTCTATTTAGTTCTTCGTAACAGTATTTACTGTACTAGGATACACTTAAAGTATTTCCAATAAAAAGACTTCTTACCTCTTTTAATTCTAAATTTTTAATCTTTTAGTAAACTAGTTCCTGAAACGTTTATCGTACA
This sequence comes from Capra ibex, assembly GCA_006410555.1. Taxonomy (NCBI): domain Eukaryota; kingdom Metazoa; phylum Chordata; class Mammalia; order Artiodactyla; family Bovidae; genus Capra; species Capra ibex. Next base: position 33,652,802 of record SJYO01026388.1, read on the forward strand.
AGTTTTGTGGTTTTTCGTATATTCAACGACTCGTATTAATCGTGAGTACTCTACGTTTAAATTGGTTTTACTCTATAATATATAGGTAATACGATTTTTTTTTCTACAAAAGAACCTCTATATCTCATAGTCTTTGATAGTAATGACAGTACTAAAGTCTAACTATTTGCTTACTCAGTTAGGTGAAGATTGGATTCTATATGTTTTTTTCCTCATCTCTGACACTCTTTCTCTAGTTTAAGTAAAAATATAAACAACTCAAAATGTACAGAGGTGTAGGTTCACGTTCACGGGTTCCCAATTCACCTGTCGCCATTATTACAATTATATACCCATTCTTGTGACCAATATCCACTCTAAATGATATTTAAAATCCCCCTCCCTATTATTATTCTAGAACCCTCCTTATAGTTATAAGTTCCTGACACATTTTCTACCATCTAGGTACTTACTTTGATTCCTGTCTACTGGGAGATGTCTACAAACTTCTTATGAATAACGGTGTCTTTAACTGTCATCCACACCACTTCACTCTCTTTACTATGTATCTTCAGTTATTTATGTCTTTTCTCGTATGATTCTTATTCAGGACTTACAATTACTCATGACGAAATGATCGAAGAATTCCCGTTTACATCCGAATAACCACTCCTTCTCTTCACGTGCACTCATGTACACATTTATACTTTGTCACTCGTGTCTCGTACGAGACCTTTTGTAAAAGACTTAGTACTTTATATTCTCAGACAAGTAGAATATAAATGAAAGAACTTACATACATAAAAGTCATCTTTGTTGATATAAACGTAACTTGAGGAATATCCGTTTACATTTTCGGTATGTATCAGTCTTTATAAAAAAACATATAAATTTTGGTAACGACCTCCAGAATAATATCTTCACACATAGTTGGTTTTCCATAATTATTGTAAGAGAGTCTCAGTAACAAGGAAAACAATAGATAATCTAAGAGTTTTAAAAGGACGTGAATTATACAAAAACGAAGTACAGTCGATATCCCAATTTCAAATAGATCGTCGACACGTCTACTTAATACGGACTTGTTTTCTTATTATTGTGATTATTTTATATTCTACTTCTTACTTTCTGTCTGGATTTCGAACTGGGACTTCTATCTTCATGAAGATTTGAAACTCATTGTGAACATATTCACAACATATAAAAATTCTTTTTTTTAGACATTTAAGGTAATAACTAATTAATAAAACTATGATTTTGATTCATATTACGGAGATTATAGAGTAGAGAGTAAACGGTAAAACATAAATATTGTGTATATGTAAGGGTTCACCGAGTCACCTTTTTCTTAAACGGACTTCACGTCCTCTGTGTCCAAGTTAGGGACCCAACCCTTCTAGGGGACCTCTTCCTTCACCGTTGGGGTAGGTCATAAGAACGGACTCTTTAGGGTACCCGTCTCTTCAGACCACCTGGTGTTAGGTACCCCAGTGTATTCTTAATTTGTACTGACTTTCTGATTTATTATTGTTATTATATATACACACACACACACATATATATATATATACATATATGATTGTGACAATATAATAATATCATATACCGTATATACGTAATTTAACTTTTGTTGGTATCAGATGTGTAGTTATAATTATATTACACTATCTACTACGAAATGTCGGGAGTTTGACTTACACTATGACTGATGTCGTTTGTTTAATAAGAATCACACCATAGAATATCATGGTAAAAGTTAAGACGGAGTGACTAAGAAATTAAAACAATAAAGTGTCACATGTCGACACGAGTGTATAAATCTACATACGAACACCTGACTCAGTGATAAAGGGGAAGGTGTTATTAGGGACTTTTACTCTCATCATGAACCGTGTTTATTACATAATTTATATTTCCCTTTACGTACTACATTTTACCATCGAAAGATAAAAAATTTACAAGGGGATCTATTAGGTTTTTAATGTATTAATAACTTCTCTAGGTGTTTTAAAATTTTAAGGTATTTCTTGGATGTGTTAACGGTTCCTATACAAGTGACTACGAAGAAGACCCAAGTCATTGGACCTTTAATGACTTGGATCTTCAATGGATCAAGCACCTTGGATCGACCTGTCAGTGACCTCTTCACTCTAGACCTTGACCTGTCTGGAAGTTTAGGACTTCGATGGTGAGAGACGACTATACTAAAACTTGTTTTACGAATTGGTAAATTTTTAAAGAGAACACACACGTCACCTATTTCTATTATTATAATGGTTTCTTCTAGTCTCACAAGTACTGTAGAAGAGTGTCAATTATCCGTAAAATTTTACAATCAATAACATAATAATCCAACAGTTATAGGAGTAGAGACTCTCCTTTCCTACTTCTAATTGGTCGTTTTAAAATCTGTTATGAATTCCACGATCTCGACTTTGAGGTCATGAAACCGGTGGAGTACGCTTCTCAACTGAGTAACCTTTTCTGAGACTCCGACCCTCCCTAACCCCCGTCCTCCTCTTCCCCTGCTGTCCTACTCTACCGACCTGCCGTAGTGGTTGAGCTACCTGAACTCAAACTCACTTGAGACCCTCAACCACTATCTGTCCCTCAGGACCGTACGACGTCAAGTACCCCAGCGTTTCTCAACCTGTACTGACTCACTGACTTGACTTGACTTGTCTTCCACGGTTTCCTTCGATGGACCAAATCTCTGAATGACCTTACACCTTCAAATTCCTAACATCATAAGATTTGTCTAAATTAAATTCTCAACTGTTATGTACCATACCTAAAATTATCAAACCAATGGAAATGATTCTCAGGTCTATTTTACGACGTATTTTGTATAATTAAAACTGTGGAAGTTAGTTAAACTCAAGGGAGAATGGTATACAAAAAAAGGTAAAAAAGTCAGGGGTTGTTAGACTGAGAAGTCGAAGTTTTACTCGGACGTAGGATGAATTTGAAAGGTTGATCAATAATAACTAAAGTCAGAAAGTGATTCGTAAATAATTAAGTAGGATGGATGAGGGACTTACATCACACGGTATAAGTCAATATAGTCTGAGAAACACCGGGGCACCTGATATCGGGTGGTCCGAGGAGACAGGTACCCTAAAAGGTCCGTTCTTATGAACTCACCAAACAATGAGGGAGGGGGTCCCATAGAAGGGTGGGTCCCTAGTTTGTAGAGAACACAGAGGACGTAACGTTCGTCTAAAAAATAGGTAACTTGGTAACCCCTTCAGTACTTACATCTCAATAATATTTTCACTTATTAATACAAAATTTTAAATATAATTTAATATCTGTCAGTTCGACAATGGTTCCCATATCAACGAAAGAATCTCATAAAATTAGATTATTCTAGAGATGACCACTTCATATGTTTCCCATATAAACTTATACCCGGAAGAACCCGGAAGATTCCTTGTACTAAGAAATCTTAGTTGTGTTAAAGTCGGAATAAGTCAATAGAAAGTCCTGGATCTGTGAAGGAGTAGAAAGATTTACGGTTTAAGTAATAGAGAGTATAAGGAAGTTTCGTGTCATTTTGTGTCCATCACTTTCTAGTATTAGTCATACTTCAGACTTGGATTTCTGCTCTTTACAGTGTTTAAGTAAAATTAAAATAAGGTTACAAGAAAGAAGTTAAATCGTGTCGTGGAACTTATATAGTCCTTTTCATAATATTATACTCTTATATTTAATTGGTTAACATATTAGTGTGATAGTGTTTATAAATAAAATCCTATATTCTTTCCTCAAAATATTTACTGGCACTCATCAGGAGTTTACTTCTTCGCAAGAACTCATGTATTAATGGAGAGTACTCACGATACTCTTAATTACTCAATTATAAATTTTTCGTTAAATTTTATAAAACTACTCTTTACGGTAATTCATGAAATATTGGAGTTGAACAATTAATGTAAAAGACTCTTTATAGTAAAATAATGACAGTTTCCGTTCATGTCCCACAGGGGAAGTCACAATGGATTCTCATATTTTAATATCGAAAAAGGAGAGTTTAATGTTTCTGACATCTCACAAAACAGTCTCAATTGTGTGGATTCCAATTTTAAACTTTCTTTCTCTAAAGATAAATAGGTCTTCTTTTGTTAAAATCAGTGAAATTTTGTATCTGAAATTGGACTTAACTCTGTCAATTTATAGTTTTATGTATATCAAAGAACTATTTGTTAAGTTATTGAATGTTTTGTAGTTACTTATTTATTAAAGATCCACCTTCGATTTATTTACCGTATATAATAGTATAGTCTACATCTATCATATGTTTGTATAATTTAAACATGTCAATTTCCTACCATCTATACCATTCTTCGTTTATCAATAAATTTTAGAGACGTTTATGTTTCTACAAAAGTATAATTTTTCTATTTACGTTTCGTCTATTTGTCAAAAACACACCGTAATAATCGAGTAAATATCCCGTGGAAAATTCTTTTCGTGTCCGTTACGAGTAGGGTTAGACATTTAGACATTTTACAAATTCTCCCTTTATTCTTTTATGTAGTGATCATGTTTACGATTTAAGGTATTAAATACCTTGAGTCTTGAAATTCGTTATTATTTTCGTCATAATTTATAGAACCAAATACAATAAACCACTGAAAGAAGAAATCTACTGGAAACAATCAAGAGAGTAATTTTCCATGAAGTCTAAGAGATAAATTTTTCTTTGGTAGTTTTGTTGTAAGATTCAATTCTTAGATAGATTTTAACTATCATTAAAATAATAAATATTTTGACGTTTCAAAAGTTGATTCTTATTGTAACTTATAATGGACTTGAAGATTAGTTGTAGAATAAAGATGATTCTTTCGTTGAAAAGAATAAAGAAAGATAAATACAAATTTTAATTGAATAGATAAAATTAACCTCCGATTAATGAAATGTTATAATATCACCAAAAACGGTATATAACCGTACTTAGTCGGTATCCACATGAACACCGGTGATAGAACTTGTGGGGTGGGTTGAGGGAGGGGTAAGGTAGGGAGTCGTAACAGGGTCCCGTGTCCGAAACTCACGGCAAAGTACGTAGTTTGAACCTGACCACTAATCAAGTACATACCATTATGCGTGTAAAGTTACGATAAGAGAGTTTAGTAGGGTGGGAGAGGAATCTATCTATTTTTCTATTTATCTATCTATTTATATATCTATCTATCTATTTTTCAGATAAGAAAAATAGGTACAGAGAAACGACAGAGTGTATATCCCAGTAGTAATTGTAGAAAGATTTAAGGTGTATATACTCAATTATATGACATAACCACAAATAGAAAGACTGAATGAAGTGAAACATATTATCCGAGGTCAAAGTAGGTGGAGGAATCTTAACTAAGTTTACTCAAGAAAAATTATTGACTCATGATAAAGTAACACATATACATGGTGTCGAAAGAATAGATAAGTAGACGGTTACCTGTAGATCCAACGAAGGAACAGGATCGATAACATTTGTCACGGCGTTACTTGTGACCCCATGCACTCAGAAAAAGTTAAGACCAAAGGAGCCACAGATACGGGTCGTTACCCTAATGATCCAACATAGTTAAGTCAAGTCAGTGAGTCAGTACAGATTGAGAAACCTTGGGGTACTTAGTGTCGTGTGATCCGAAGGGACAGGTAGTGGTTGTGGGTCCCAAATGGGTTTGAGTACATGTGACTCAGCCACTACGGAAGGTCGGTAGAGTAGGAGACAGCAGGGGATGAGAAGGACGGGAGTCAGGGAGGGTCGTAGTTCCAGAAAAGGTTACTCAGTTGAGAAGAGTACTCCAGCGGTTTCATAACCTCAAAGTCGAAGTCGTAGTCAGAAAGGTTACTTGTGGGTTCTGACTAGAGGAAATCCTACCTGACCAACCTAGAGGAGTGTCAGGTTCACTGAGAGTTGTCAGAAGAGGTTGTAGTGTCAAGTTTTCGTAGTTAAGAAGTCACGAGTCAAAAGAAATATAAGGTTGAGAGTGTAAGTATGTACTGGTGACTTTTTTGGTATCGGAACTGATCTACCTGGAAACAACAGTTTCATTACAGAGACGAAAACTTATACGATAGATTCAACCAGTATTGAAAGGAAGATTCGTCACTCGTAGAAGATTAAAGTACCGACGTTAATGGTAGACATCACTACACCCTCGGGGTTTTTTTATTTCGGACTGTGACAAAAGTGACAAAGGGGTAGATAGGTACTTCACTACCCTGGTCTACGGTACTTCACTATCCTGGTCTACAGTACTAGAAACAAAAGACTTACAATTTGAAATTCGATTGAAAAAGTGAAAGGAAAAAGTGAAAGTAGTTCTCGGAAAAATCAAGGAGAAATGAAAGACGGTATTCCCACCACAGTAGACGTATAGACTCCAATAACTATAAAGAGGGTCGTTAGGACTAAGGCCGGACACGAAGAAGGTCGGGTCGCAAAGAGTACTACATGAGATGTATATTCAATTTATTCGTCCCACTGTTATATGTGGGAACTGTATGAGGAAAGGGATAAACCTTGGTTAGACAACAAGATACTGGTGAAGATTGACAACGAAGGACTGGACGTATATCCAAAGAGTTCTCCGTCCAGTCCACCAGACCATAAGGGTAGAGAAAGTCTTAAAAGGTCAAATAACACTAGGTGTGTCAGTTTCCGAAACCGTATCAGTTATTTCGTCTTTATCTACAAAAAGACCTTGAGAGAACGAAAAAGCTACTAGGTCGTCTACAACCGTTAAACTAGAGACCAAGGAGACGGAAAAGATTTTGGTCGAACTTGTAGACCTTCAAGTGTCAAGTGCATAACGACTTCGGACCGAACCTCTTAAAACTCGTAATGAAATGATCGCACACTCTACGCACGTTAATACACCATCAGACTCGTAAGAAACCGTAACGGAAAGAAACCCTAACCTTACTTTGGACTGGAAAAGGTCAGGACACCGGTTACGACCCAAAAGGTTTAAACGACCGTATAACTCACGTCGTGAAAGTGTCGTAGTAGAAAGTCCCAACATATGGTCAAGATAAAGGTCAAATAATTCCTTAGGGGTTTGACAAGAGGTATCACCGACATGATCAAACGTAAGGGTGGTTGTCACATTCTCCTAAAGGAAAAGAGGTGTGGGTGGACGTAAATACAAACATCTGAAAAACTATCGTCTGTAAGACTGACCGTACTGTACCATGGAGTAACACCAAAAATAAACGTAAAGAGACTATTACTCACTACAACTCGTATAAAAGTACACAAACAATCGGTAGACATACAGAAGAAACCTCTTTACAGACAAGAAACCGGGTAAAAAACTAACCCACCAAATACAAACACTATAACTTGACGTACTCGACGAATATATAAAACTCTAATTAAGACACAGTCAACGAAGTAAACGATAATAAAAGAGGGTAAGACTTCCGACAGAAAGTGGAACGGATATGAAAGGAAGTAAAACGTTTTCAAAAATTCAAATTAATCCAGGGAAAACAAATAAAACAAAAATAAAGGTAATGAGACCCTCCACCCAGTATCTCCTAGGACGACACTAAATACAGTCTCTCACAAAACGGATACAAAAGGAGATCCTCAAAATATCAAATACCAGAATGTAAATGTAGAAATTAGACAAAACTCAAATAAAAACACATACCACAATCTTTCACAAGATCAAAGTAAGAAAATGTTCACCAACTGGTCAAAAGGGTCGTGGTGAACAATTTCTCGACCAGAAAAGAGGTAACATATAAGAACGAAGGAAACAGTTTCTGTTCCACAGGTATACACACACCTAAATAGAAACCCAAAAGATAAAACAAGGTAACTAGATATAAAGACAGAACATGGTCATGGTATGACAGAACTACTGACACCGAAACATCATGTCAGTCTTCAGTCCGTGGAACTAAGGAGGTCAAGGTAAGAAGAAGGAGTTCTAACGAAACCGATAAACTCCAAAAGACATAAAGGTATGTTTAACACTTTAATAAACAAGATCAAGAGACTTTTTACGACAACCATCGAACTATCTCTAACGTAACTTAGATATCTAACGAAACGTATCATATGAATAAAAGTGATATAACTAAGAAGGTTAGGTACTTGTACCATATAAAGAGGTAAATAAGTATAGTAGGAGTTAAAGAAAGTAGTCAAAAAATATCAAAAGATATAAATACAGAAAACAAAGAAATCGATCTAAATAAGGATTCATAAAATAATGAAAACAACGTTACCACTTACCCTAATAAAGGAATTATAAAGAAAGACAAAAGAGTAATAATCACATATCCTTACTTTCCCTAAAGAGACGCAATTAAAAAATATGACTTTGAAATGATATAAGTAACTAATCGAGATCATTAAAAGACCACCACAGAAATCCCTAAAGATATATCTCCTAGCACAGTAGACGTTTGTTACTCTCAAAACGGAGAAGAAAAGGTTAGGTCTAAGGAAAACAAAGAAAAAGAAGAGAATAACGACACCGATTTTGAAGGTTTTAATACAACTTATCATCACTACTCTCACGTAAAGGAGAGAATAACTTTATATGTCACAGTCTTTTCACTTTATAATGGGATCACCGTAATAATCCTACCTTTTACGGAAGTTTTTATGACTTGATCAAGTCTATAATTTTAAAACTGAAATATCATTCCATACACAATTACCCATTGAATAAATAAATTTTTCTAGAAAGGGTTTATAGTTAACTTTGTAAATTGGTACGTTTTACTTTGATTACACGAAGTTGGTAGTACGATAAGTTAGTGACTGTTTATAATTATAAATGAAAACTACATGTCTATAAAGAACTGAAAGTCACCCCAATGTATGATTATTCGGGTAGTATTTAGTTTTAACATATTTCGACTTTTAAGTAAATCTTGTGATTTGGAAGGTTTGTAGTATTTAATCGGATCGGACGGAAATAACAAGAGTCTGTGAACACGATCAAACGTATACCCGTTTTTTATATTACGTTTCGTATAAAATATTACTTTACAACTGATAGAGTACATTAAATAACTTACGACATGATCTTCACTTTTTTCTTTTACTAACGTAACCATTTTCACCAGTATCTGACATATCATAAACTGGTAGTGTTAACCACCGACTACCCCTCGACACTGTAGTACTCTCTCATAGAGTGGTACACAGTGATCGAACCCCCTTTCTAGTTTTATTTTTTAGATTTCATACAAAAAATGACTTACATATAACAAAAATGTGGAAGCATTTCAACTTTTAAATATTCAACTTGATAACATTCAATCTTAGGAGACATATTTCCTTAACATTCGTATTCGAAAATACACGACACGACACGAAACAACGAGTCAGTACAGACTGAGACGTTAGGGTACCTGACATCGGGCGATTCGGAGAGACAGACACCCCTAAGAGGTCCGTTCTTATGACCTCACCCAACGGTACGGAGGGAGGTCCCATAGAAAAGTTGGGTCCCTGACTTGGGTCCAGAGGGACGTCCGTCTAAGAAATGGTAGACTCGGTGCTCCCTTCGGGTTCTAAAATATATCAAAATACAATGTAGATCTTTTGACACTTCTAAAAGAACAACGGAGTACAGGATCATTGTTTCGGGATATCAGGAAAAAAAAAAAAAGAAATTAATAAGGTACGTGAATGTAGTCATATGTAAACGTTACAAACCATAAAATTCTCATAAAGTTACTTAAAAAATTTTTATTAAAGTGGTTAACTGATAATAGATATCAATATACAAGACCCAATATAAGATGAAATCTCTTAAATTTTTGAAACCTTAGACTAAGTTACATGATCTTGTTTTATACAGTCATCAGTATAAAAAAAAAGGTGTCAAGGTGTTAAAGAAAAAGTTCTATTAGTCTTTAGAGAGGAGACCATGAGACTTTAACAACCCAGCACTGGACTCGGACCCCGTTTCCGTGGTCTCTGTCAAGAATTCCGTTTATGAAAAACCTTCTAAGACCTTTTCATTCGGAGTCCCATCTAAGATGACTGTTAATGGGAACAATATTGTCTAGTGTGTTTTTTATAAAGACACGGAACTTCCTTTTACAAGAGTTTCCTCTACCCGAAACTTGACCTAAGGTATTCCTGCTATTTTAAATCAATCTACCTTTTACTACATCTTCCGATTATGGTCACTCCCTTATTATCCCTACAATTTTATTAATATATTTCTTCTTATACCCTTTGTTATTTTAGACAATATCTTCATCGAACCATAGAAACTAAACAGTCGTTTATTCATTATATAAAATTATAGAAGACATCTAACAATTCCCGTTAAACAAGATACAAGTTCATACCGTAATAGAACACCCAACTTTTTAGTGTTTTGAAATCTATTATACTGTCTAAACAAAATATTTTTTACTTTCGATTTGGACGTGGAGACATACAATAGACATACAAAGGAACATCGTTTAGTGGGGTTGTACATAATAGAATTTCGTTACTCGTTAAATAGACAAATACTAAATTTACCAGTCGTTAAACTCGATTTAAGTCGAGTCACGAATAAATAAATAGATAGTGGACAGATAAAAACGATGTACAACTCGTGAGAAGATTTCGCAAACGTTACTAATATTAGGAGGGTCTTTTGAGATACATCTTTAAAAATAATAATAGGAATAAATTTCGTTACCTTTGCCTTCGTGTGTGGATTTCCTATACGGGTTCAGTATTTTCTTCATTGTCTATATTCGTTAATGTCTTTTCACCCTAAAGTAGAAGTCACTATTGACTACTATATCCTTGTACACTTTAACAGGTATGTCTTTTAATTTGTTCCCCGAGTCTTGTCTAGTACTTCTTGTGGTTGTATCTTCAATATCCGTTTACTTCTTTTTGGAAAATTGTCACCAGTATTTGGACCGTCACGTCGTCTTTGGACTCCGTAAAATTACTTATTTATGGAAGTTTGACTCTAGGTCATTTATGTCACACCCCAGAGTCTTGGACATAAAAGAGTAGGTCTTAATCCATTAAGACTCCGTAGGTGAAACGTTTGTACGTAGTTCTTGAAACTCTATACATCTTTAACGTATACTTATCGGTCTTTCAATCATCTACTAGACAATCGTAAGTCCTTCAATTCTCCTCTATTATTAAGTCCATTCTACAGAATCCTCTCTGGACTTATAAAATTTAAGATTACTCTTCTTTAGTCATCTCTTTTTTTTTTAACTTCTACATTCTCCCTCTAAACTATTGACATCTTATTCAGGGATTTCTCTATTCTTTACAATTTCATCTAATTAGAAATTGTCATGTTCCCTGTCTAAAGGGGTTACATTCGTTAGTTAAGATTTTCTTTAACTGAGACTTATAGGTACCTTTCCTAACAACGTCTTCGACTTCGAGTTATGAAACCTGTGGACTATATTTCCCGGTTGAGTATACCTTTGACCTTTTATGAGTTGACCTTTTATGAGACTATGACCCTTTCTAACTTCAGTCCTTCTCTTCCCCTACCGTCTCCTACTTTACCAACCTACCGTAGTGGCTGAGTTACCTGTACTTAAACTCGTTTGAGGTCCTTTACCACTTCCTGTACCTTGGAACGTACGAAGGAAGTCAGGTGCCCCACGTTTATCAGTCTGTATTGACTCACTGATTCCACTTGACTTAACTTAACTTCATCTACTCTCTACAAGAACTCATATCTTCACATTTGTTTTGTTGAAATTTTCATACCATTTGTTAACGGGTTTCTATGTTTCACTTTTTCTTTCTAATCTTTAGGATAAAAATCAATCTTTTCTTATATTAAAAAAAGATTACGAATTTCCAAAAAGAAGGAAACGGAAGTTGAAGATGGATAGAAAGATGACCATACTCTTACATATAGAGGGGTAGTAGTCGAGAGTCGTTGGTGACATCTTCTGTCTACTTATTTAGGTTCAAGTAACAAAGTGGTCTATACCTATTACTTTTCCTTCACTTTGATGGTCTGTCTTGAACTAGTCTTACCTTTATAGTTCAGATCCAACGTGTTCCTTCCCTCAAAAGTAATCCATGGACATATAAACCCTTACACCTCTCCAGTTTACTATCAAATCTCGTTTCATAAAGTTCTGTCTTCTCTGGTCCACATGTAAGGTCAAAACGGGCTTCACCGAGTCACTGAAACTCTTGTTAAACAAACATTGGTGACAGTGAAGAGTCTCTGATTTTCAGACGTTGTATCCAAGAAATTGTCTTTTGAAGTTAGTCACTCATATTAGTCAATAAGTAAACAATTAGTTAGTTCCGAAAGAGAGAGAGTGGACCGTTAGACTTCTCTCGATTGTTTTCCAGACAGTGTCACAAAAGTGGTACTAGGGACCACACTACAAAGATTGAAGAAAGAAAATGGATGAAAGAGAAAAGATTTCAGATTTGTGGACGGTGTGTTTACAACCACCTTATAAATAAATTCACCTGTGAATGTCCAGAGTCACCTTAAACTTCCTTTCCCTAATGAAATAGTCGGTAAAACTGACATTTCGGATTACAACGATGAATATAGGTACACCTACAGACACATGGTATAGACGGATACATATTAGTGGTTACCACACTAGTGAGTCGATCTCGGTCTGTAGGACCTTACACTTCAGTTCACCCGGAATCCTTCGTAGCGATACTTGTTTCGATCACCTCCACTACCTTAAGGTCAACTCGATAAAGTTTAGGATTTTCTACTACGACACTTTCACGTTATACGGTCGGGTAAACCTTTTGACTCGTCACTGGTGTCCCGTCCTTTTCCAGTCAAAAGTAAGGTCAGGGATTCTTTCCGTTACCGTTGCTTACAGGTGTGATGGTGTGTCATCGTGAGTAGAGTGTGCGATCGTTTCACCACGAGTTTTAAGAGATTCGGTCCGAAGTTATCATACGCTTGGCACTTGAAGGTCTACAAGGTCGACCTAAATTTTTTCCCTCTCCTCACTTTACAGGATATCTATAGTTAATCCAGATTGACTAGATTACATAGTAAATTTCAAACGCAAAGAAACAATTAAAAGACAAATCAACTAGACAGGTATCCACACTCACCCCATAATTTCAGAGGGTGATAATAACACAATAACAACTAAAGGGGAAAGTATGAACAATCGCAAACAGAATGTATAACGTCCCGAGGATATAACCCCCGTATATATAAATATTAAGAATATAGAAGAAGAACCTAACAAGGAAACTAGTAATACATCACCGGAAGAAACAGAGAAAAGTGTCGGAAACAAAATTTCAGATAAAATAGCCTATACTCATAACGGTGAGGACGAAAGAAAACCAGAGATAAACGCACCATATAGAAAAAGGTCGGGAAGTGAAAGTCAGACATACACAGGGAACAAAACTCCACCCAGAGAACATTCGTCGTATATCTCCCCAGAACAAAAACATAGGTAAGCCGGTCAGA
>SJYO01026388.1:33667463-33861781 GCA_006410555.1 Capra ibex
CTGAAAACCTGAGTCTCCCTCTCCCTCTCCCACCCTACTAAACCCTCTTACCCTTAAGATTGTACATATGACAGTACATTCTTAACTTAGCGGTCAGGTACAGACTGCATCCCACGTCGAACGAACCCCGACCACGTACCCCTACTGGGTCTCTCTACAACACCCCTCCCTCCACCCTCCCCCTAAGTACAAACCCTTGCGTACATTCTTAATTTCTAAAATTTTAAATTTTTTTTAATTTTTAATTTTTTTTATTTTATTTTTTTTATTTTTTCCGTCTCCTTGGTCTATAGTTTGACGGTTGTAGGCGACCTAGTAGCTTTTTCGTTGTGTCAAGGTTTTTTGAAGATGAGAACGAAATAACTGATGTGGTTTCGGAAACTGACACACCTAGTGTTGTTTGGTACTTTTAAAGAAGTTTTCTACCCTTATGGTCTGGTGGACTAGACGAAGGACTCTTTAGTCCAATTCTTAGTTGTCAATATTGACCTGTACTTTGTTGTCTGACCAAGGTTTATCCTTTTCCTCATGTTATTCGGACACATAACAGTGGGACCAATAAATTAAATATACGTCTCAAGTAGTACTCTTTACGAGCTAACCTACTTCGTGTTTGACCTTAGTTCTAACGACCCTCTTTATAGTTATTGGAGTCTATAAGTCTACTGTGGTGGGAATACCGTCTTCCACTTCCTCTTGATTTCTCGGAGAACTACTTTCACTTTCTCCTCTCACTTTCTCGACCGTAAATCTTTTGATTCTAGTACCATAGGTCGGGGTAGTGAAGTACCGTTTATCTACCCTTTTGTCATCTTTGCCACTGTCTGAAATAAAAAAACCTGAGGTTTTAGTGACGTCTACCACTAACGTCGGTACTTTATTTTTCTCTGAATAACGAACCTTCTTTTCAGTACTGGTTGGATCTGTCGAACAATTTTTCGTCTCTGTAATGAAAAGGTTGTGTCCAAGTAGATCGGTTCCGATACCAAAAAGGTCATCAGTACATATCTACACTCTCGACCTGATATTTCTTTTGACTCGTGGCTTCTTAAGTACGAAAACTTGACACCACAACCTCTTATGAGAACTCTCAGGAAACCTGTCGTTCCTCTAGGTTGGTCAGGTAATATTTCCTTTAGTTAGGACTTATAAGTAGCCTTCCTGACTACGACTTCGACTTTGAGGTTATGAAACGGGTGAACTACACTTCTTGACTGTGTAAACTTTTCTGGGACTACGACCCTTTTTAACTACCCTCCTCTTCCCTTACCGTCTCCTACTCTACGTAGTGACTGAGTTACCTGTCCTCAAACTCATTTGAGGCCCTCAACTACCACCAGTCCCTCCGGACCGTACGACATCAGTTACCCCAACGTCTCAACCTGTGTTGACTCACTGACTTCCCTTGACTTAACTCCCCAGACTAATCCGATCCCAAATACGACAAGAATCTTGTTTATCTAGTCTTTAAGAGTCTGTCAACAAACAAGAGAGTCTCGAGGAACTACACCATATCATCTAGGAGTCTCTTCACCGGAGTACGGAGGTATTCGAGGGGTAATTTACCTCGGTGTTTTTCAAGAAAACACGAAAGTCAGTTAGGTAGTGAACTTAGTTAAAGAACGTGAGTCGAGTGAAAGTCATCGTGGCGTTATCCGTGAAAGTTTTAAGAGAAAAAGACACGGGTTAACACGTACGTTAAGGTACAAGAAGGACCGTTGTGATGTTCTAAAAAGTCAGTATAAAATGACTTTATTAAATAAAGGTAATCAACAGTAGTACATCGTTTAGCATCTTTTCAATCGTCAATTGTCTGATAAATATTTGGTTGTTTAAACTGACGAAATCAGTGAAAAAAAAAAAAAAGGGATTTATAGTAGGGAAAACCCTCTAGACCTAAGCTAGGGACTCAACTCTTATAGTGGACCTTCTCCCGTATGGTTGGATGAGGTCATAAGAACGGACCTCTTAAGGTTACCTGTGTCCTTGGATCTCCCGATGTCAGGTGTCCCAGTGTTTCTTAGTCTGTACTGACTCACTGATTCGTGCCGTGTAGGGAGATCCAACTCCCTTTCACTTTTAGTGAAAATCCGAGTGGTATTTGAGACAACATGATAAGATTAAAAAGTTTTGAAGGGTGATAAAAGAAGGTGACCATCGGTTTAAAATATAGACCGGGTCCCTACCCCGTCACCCGTTTCCTATCTGTTATATTGAGACCAATCTTTAAGTGACGGTCTTAACTGGGGGATGGATCAGATCGTGAAACGATAAGAGACATGAGTCTATAAGAAACATGAGTCTATAAATATGACACTCTTTCCGTAATTATATGAAAACCCCTTTTTTCCCCTTTTTTTCATTCTTTACAAGGGTGGAGTTCAATAATTGTCTTCATATATAAAGTTTAGAATTTGACAATGTCATCATACACTGGAACACTAATTTCAAATTTCGGGAATCTCAAATCAACCCGAAGGAACCACCGAGTCTACCATTTATTAGACGGACATTACACCCTCTGGACCCGAGTTAGGGACCCAACCCTTCTAGACGACCTCTTCCCTTATCGTTGGGTGAGGTCATAAGAACGGACCTCTTAGGGTCCTCTGTCTCCTCTGACCGTCCGATGTCAGGTACCCCAGTGTTTCTCAACCTGTGTTGACTCGCTGATTTATGTCTTTCGGTTTGTCTCGAATAACTGTATCTTGAACGAGTTATTAGTATCGTCATAATTATAATATGATAATATTTTAGTCAGGTACCAATAATATAAAAAGTAGTCTCTGACTTTTGCTACTGGTGTTTAAATTTCTGTTTTCGTCCGAGAACGTGTGATCCTCTCACATCCTCTTTTTCTATCCTAAGTTTTATTAACTTTCCCATTGGTAGATAGGAAAGTATTCGACCGAAGAACTATGTTACTGTTAAAAGACTTCGAGTCAACAAACAAACAAACAAACAAAGGAAAACTCCTGGATTCCACAACTGATAGTGAAATGAAAAATTATAACTAAGAATCAAGAAAGTTCCTCGTAACAAGAAATGATGACGATATGGGTTTTGTGAGTGGTCAAAGACAGAGACTTATTTTCTTTATTGAGTGTCCTCTAAAACATTTAAAAGGAATAACAATCGTTGATGACCTTTTATCGAGTACGAGGTTTCAAGTTTTGTTGTTTTAGAATTAATGAGACGAGCGAGAATCCAGATATAAGAAAAAATGGTTGATCCAAGAGTCCTTTCTGATACTGTATGACTTGTTCACTTTTACCTCTTACGTTAACTCTAAAGTCTTACAGATTTGTACTTATCTTCGCCAAGAACAATTACAAGTTAACGATTCAGTATCGGCTGGGAAACACTGGCGTACCTGACTTCGTGAGGTCCGAGGGAACAGGGAGTGATAGAGGGTCTCAAACGAGTCTCAATACAGGTTGACTCACCGACTACGATAGATTGGTAGAGTAGGACACAGTGGAGGAAGAGGAAAACGGAATATAAAAGGTGTCTTAGTCCTAGAAAAGGTTACTCATCGAGCAGAGTAGTTCACTGGTTTCCTAACCTCGAAGTTGAAGTCGTAGTCAGGAGGGTTACTTATGAGTTCACAACTAAAGGAAGTCCTAACTGACCAAACTACAGGGACGTCAGGTTCTCTGAGAGTTCTCAGAAACGTCGTGGGGTCGAATTATTGTAGTTAAAACACGAGTCAGAAGGGATACCGAATGTTTAACATAACCCTAAGATACCAAATAATTAAAATAACCCGGTGAGAGTTCACCGACCAACTTACACTCCCGTTCATTATTTACAAAGGATGGAATCCTCTACCCGTTTGACCTCCTATCTATCACATACTATTTGAATATGTGTAAACGACTAACCCACCTAATATCCATTGAAGCGACACATAGAGTATAATATATCTTCCAATCGGTCCGAACAAGTGTCTCGTCACCATTTGAAGAATTGTTGAAAACTCCTGAGAATTCTAGATTCCATCCTTGACCTTGTGATGGTAAACAGTGTAGTAATACCATTTTCGTTCAAATTTTAGGTCGGATCTACGATCCCCATCTTTCTTTTTCTATTGTCTAATAAACTCCACTTCTCGATGTTTCTTCCCAAACTAATTACCCTTCCACTTCTTAACCGTTGTTAGACTTCAATCAAACAGTGTTTATCAGTACATTAACATTACGGTATTATAGTAAATTTTTATGAATCTTTTATTAGAGATATCGACGGTTTATACGAGAACTAAAATCTAATTAACTATTATTATAGTAATTCATATATTTATAGGTATTAACTCCTAATATTAATTTTTAGTAGATCTTTTGAATTTCCCTCCTACGATCGTCCCTTCATATCTTAAACTCTCGAAACTAACTCCTATCTGGAAGACCATGAAGTCATCTATGTTGGGTAATTAACTCTAATAACAGGAATCATCCTCCTTACTTTTTTTTTTTCTTACGTGTCCATTTTTATACAATCTTTCTGACACATATTCAACTATCACTATAAAACGGAATTTTTTTCTTTGTCTTCATCCTTCCAAGATAGACCGTTCGAGTTTCTTACTAAAATCGTTTTTATTAAGTCCTTTCTATTATTGGTTTAGGGAAACTTTTCTAAATTCATCTGAAATTTCTGTCTCCTCATGTTAGTTGGGGAGGGTGTTAAAACGTAGTTTAACGCAGTCCGTTATACGTCTCGTGACTATTCGTTTACTCACTTTTATTAGTCGTTTATGTAAAAATTTTAAATAATAAGATTTTGTTCGGGTTTGATTAGGACTGAACTTTAGTGAGTTCATGGAAATATGACTATATAACCATTCAAACTTTCACTCACCAAGACTCCGTCGACTATTATTGGACTAGTCGTCTTTTGGTACAGTCAGACTTCTTACTCATGCTCGTACCCAACGGTCCCCTCCTGTGTTCACTTTAAAGAGACAACCATTCTTTCGAGATTTAGAATAATTTCCGTACTTGATGTACCAGTTCACTTATAGAGTTTGAAATTATCATGTGACTGTAAAAAACGTAATGTGAATTACGTATATTTACGGATTTTAATTTATGATACATAAAGTAATGAAATTTTATTTATACTGTACCATTTCTCGGTTTATTTTCGGTTATAATTCTATGATAAGAACTCAATTAATAGTTCAAACCATAAGACACACCATAACTATTTATGAGACGACATATTCAAACTTGTTTATTAGTGAAATTACTATTACTCTAGGTTCCAAGAGTATCAACTACTTCTGTCGACGTTTGTTTGTTGTTTTTACTTTACAATTTTGTTTAAAATCTTATAACCGAGTCCTTATACACTTAAGTACATTTAAGTAATTTATGTTTATAAATTTATATATCCACTTGATATTTATTTTTATTTTTATACCAACAACAAGTCAGTGATTCAGCGCAGACTGAGAAACAATGAGGTACCCGACGTCGTACGGTCCGAGGAGACACGAGGGGACAGAGGACCTCAAACGAGTCTAAGTACAGGTAATTCAGCCACTACGATAGATTGGTAGAACATGAGACAGTGGGGGAAGAGGAAAACGAAAGTTACAATTATATCTATAGTGATTTAAATTAAGGTATATATTTATATACATGGATATATTCGTATACGGTATACGTATAAAATCTCTATCTCTCTAATCTATCTACCAACTATCTTCTATACGTATATAAGGGATTAATGAGACATACAACTTTATCAAATCTTCGTTACCATATGTTCATCGTTTCTTATGTGATCCTAGTTTTAAAATTAATGTTAAGAACTCATAATTCTTAACCACAGGAATTACTAAACCTACTAAGGTCTCGACCCCGTATCTTTTCTATTCAATCGTTGTATAACGATAACGTCTTTGATTCATCCACGAGTCTTATGCCGGTCCTGTTTTTCAGTCCCTTAGTAGAGTTTCCCCGAGGGTGACCGAAATATACCCAATTCATAATCTTATCACTATCATACATTGTATGTCAAACATTACAAATTAAGAGACCAATCTCCTATGGTTCGTAAAACGTTACCAGGGATCGTCACTGTCATCAACTATAGTGATTTGATAGTTGTTCAGAACAGACTGAGAACTTTAGGGTACCTGTCATCGGACGGTCCGAAGAGACGGGTACCCTAAAAGGTCCGTTCTTATAACATCACCCAACGGTAAAGGAAGACCCCTTGAAGGACTGGGTCCTTAACTTGGGTCCAGAGGGTGTAACGTCCGTCTATGAAATGGTGGTCGATGTACCCTTCGGGTTTCTCCTTCACGTCGCGACAGAAAGAAAGGTAAAAAAACTCCATTTGTAATTTATGTAAACAAAGAATTGTCAGTAGTGGTTCACACGAGTCAACCAAGTCAGAGAGTGGAGTGACCTTGATCATTACGTATAAGTTTGAAGTTTGGTCGTGAATGAATGTAACGTAATATGTTAGCAGGTTACACAAAATTTTTACTCAGAGTAAGATTCTTATTTTCTGACTTTCAGTACAGGTTTCAATAAAAAGAAGATTGTCGGAATGATTTTAATGTCTGTTACAACTTATTCTTCCGAAAACAATTTCAGATCCAGACTATGAAATTTTACGGGACACTATAACTCTTTTAGTGAATTAGAGGTTGGAAACAGAATCGATTTTTTTACACCCGTTATTTTTATTGTTAGTATCGTTGTTATAGGAGTGTCTCAAAAACAGTCATAACAATTCTTCGAAAGGAAGGTCGGTACACTAGGATAAAGTGAAGTCGGGATAAAGTTCCAGGTCATATTGTAACGGTAAGTTGTTCTAGAGTGAGGATTAGATCACAAAAGTTATTATGAAAGTAACAGTCATATAGAATCCCTTTTGGGAAACAAAATAATGTTTATGACGTTTCCCTCTGTGCCTTGGGTTTCTGTCAGTACAAGATTAAACTCACAAATAAAGAAGTTTATAACAAAAGATACATACGAAGACTCACATAATATCCAAAAAGTCCTTTCTTCTCAACTTACCCTTTCCTTTCAGAAGTTTATAGAGATCAATCAAGTCAGCGAGTCAACACAGGTTGAGAAACGCTGGGGTACTTAGTGTCGTGCGGTTCGGAGGGACAGGTAGTGGTAAAGGGCCTTAAGTGAGTCTGAGTGCAGGTAGCTCAGTCACTACGGTAGGTCGGTAGAGTAGGAGACAGCAGGGGAAGAGGAGGACGGGGGTTAGGGAGGGTCGTAGTTTCAGAAAAGGTTACTCAGTTGAGAAGTTTACTCCACAGGTTTGATGACCTCGAAGTCGAAGTCGTAGTAAGGAAGGTTTCTTTAGGGTCCCAACTAGAGGAAGTCTTACCTGACCAACCTAGAGGAACGTCNTGCAGGTAGCTCAGTCACTACGGTAGGTCGGTAGAGTAGGAGACAGTAGGGGAAGAGGAGGACGGGGGTTAGGGAGGGTCGTAGTTTCAGAAAAGGTTACTCAGTTGAGAAGTGTACTCCACAGGTTTGATGACCTCGAAGTCGAAGTCGTAGTAAGGAAGGTTTCTTTAGGGTCCCAACTATAGGAAGTCTTACCTGACCAACCTAGAGGAACGTCAGGTTCCGTGGGAGTTCTCAGAAGAGGTTGTGGTGTCAAGTTTTCGTAGTTAAGAAGCTACGAGTCGAAAGAAGTGTCAGGTTGATAGTGTAGGTATGTACTGATGCCCTTTTTGGTATCGGAACTGATCCACCTGGAATCAGCCGTTTCATTACAGAGACGAAAACTTATATCATAGATCCAACCAGTATTGAAAAGAAGGTTCCTCATTCGCAGAAATTCTTTCAAAATTTGTTCTTTCGATTTTATGTAAGTTATATAATTTATAAACAATTCTGTATATCAGTATAAGATAAAATAACTTTTCTGTTTATGTACGTCTGGTACGTATATATAAGGTAATTACGAAGTACAGTTTATGGTTTTATTTTATATGGGCCTAGTCATGTGAACAGTTGCTCTGTTATTTTATGTAAGACGGGACGGGGGTCAGTTTTTTCTAAAACGTTTAGTTCAAACGTACGACTTTACATTAACATTATAAGATTCGAATATAAGGTCTTGTAAAATTTACTTACGAGTCATAAAAGAGACATACTGTTATATTTGTACTTATATACTTTTATATTTAAAAAGAAAGACTTAGGTGCAAATGTTACTTAGGTTTACAGGGAATCCCAATATTTTTACAATAACGGACTTTGGTCTTAACTTAAACTCGAAATTTACTGAAATTAATTTAAAATTTTTGGATATATAATGTATTTTAAAATTTAACGTGTTTCCAGAAAAAATAAATATTTAACATACAAAACGTCTAAATATTTATATAAATTAAATCAAATAAAAAAAGGAAATCTTACATTTAAATTTCTTGTTTCTTTAACCACTTTATTCTTGTATCAGTTCAACGAAGTAAGAGAGATCTCTCATATATCATTTCTAGAGTTTAGGAAATAAGTTTAAGTTTTTTTTTTTTTTTTTTCGAGACTTTATTTTAAAAGGGGGTTTTCCAAATTTCATTTAAGTAAACTACTGCTATATTATAATGAATATAGATAGAATGAATATTCAGTCAAGTCAAGTCAGTGAGTCAGTACAGGTTGAGAAACGTTGGTGTACCTGTCGTCGGAAGAGGAGGGCGGAAGTTAGAAAGGGTCGTAGTCCCAAAAGAGTTTACTCAGTCAAGAAGTATAGTCCACCGGTTTCGTGACCTCAAAGTTGAACTTGTAGTCAGGAAGGTTACTTATAAGTCCTGACTAAAGGAAATCCTACCTGACCAACCTAGAGGAACGTCAGGTTCCCTGAAAGTTCTCAGAAATGGTTGTGGTGTCAAGTTTTCGTAGTCAAGAAGCCACGAGTTAAAAGAAATATCAGGTTGTGAGTGTAGGTATGTACTGGTGACCTTTTTGGTATCGGAACTGATCTGTCTGGAAACAACCGTTTCATTACAGAGACGAAAAATTATACGACAGATACATCCAATATTGAAAAGAAGGTTCCTCATTAGTAGAAAATTAAAGTACCGACGTCAATGGTAGACGTCACTAAAACCTCACAGGCTTTTATTTTAGACAGTGACAAAGGTGACAAAGGGGTAGATAAACGCAACTTCACTACCCTGGTCTACGGTACTAGACGGTACTAGAATGTTTCGGGTTGTGTTACTACTGTTGTGTCATTATGATTTTACAACTAAGAACATGAAATAAGGTGTATAAATGTTTACAAAATACCGTGTAGCAAATTCTAAATTAAACCGAATCATTACACCTAGATCTTACGGACACAAACTCAAACTCGAGACGACAGATGGTCGATGTTCTGGGACCTGTTTAATATTTACAAGGTTCTAAAAATTAAGGAAGTAGATAAGTAACGTTCTTTTATTGTCATCGGAGTAGTACTGAATTGACTTTTTATGTGCTCAATTGAATGAATTTTATTAATTATGAGTTACAACGATTTCATCAACCATGAGTTATAACGATCTTTACCTTTTAAGCCCCAAAAAAGGATATGTTATTTTAATAGTATAAAGTCTTAGTTTTAATTTTAGGTTATATATACCTAGGTTGTACTCCAAAAATTCTTCATCCTTGTTAAGAGGACTCTAGTTCTATTTCTAAAGTTTAACCGAGTAATCATCTCGGTGAACTAAAGTTTCTTTGTGTAAGTAAAGTTAGACGTTCATACCATCTCTCAACGGTATAATTTTTACCTTTATTAAGACGGGAGTTTATGTAAATTTCTGTAGTGTACTTCTTTACCCTAAGAATTGAAGTTTCCGTAACCTACTACGAAAGGTCACAATTTATTAACGATACTGAGAATGTCGAAAACGTTCAAATCTTAGTGTCGAAAACCAAGTAAGGAGTTCCACTAATTTCATCAAATACCTCACAAAATACGTTATATAATATTTTTTCGAAGTTGAAGATATCTTATAGTATAAAGAATTTCTGGTGAAATTTTTTTTTATTTCGAACTCTTAAACTACGTGTCCGAATGTTTAGTACGAAAATAGACCTTTCAATAGTGTGTTTTATATGGACAATCATATCGTCACACCACTATACCTTGGTTGTTTAGACAACTTAATAGTTAAAACTCTAAAGTTTAGTTTCTATGTCAATTCCACTAAAAATTTTCTTTTTACTATATTTTATAGAGATTTCGTAGTTCTTTTTTATCAAGTAATGAAAGGTGAACCAACACTGAATAAACCAATAAATTGTTCTCGGTGGTCACAACACAAAAAAAACAAACAAACAAACAAACAAACAAAAATAAAAAAATGTTTTAACATTCAAATTCTTTGACAGTGGATGTTCAAATTTTTTTTAAATCTAAATAGAGTTTAGTTAGTATTTCCTTTAAGTCAGTGACTTACACTGTGTACGATACAACGGTACTTTATAAAAACTTTCGTAGACAAGTTTTTAATAGTAGTCAATTCGACTCCTCTACTGAAAAGACTCGAAACGGTGTAAGTAATTTTAGATACTGTACGGTTCAAAATGAGATTAAGTAAAATTTTTAAAATAAGAATTATAAGAACGTAGAAGATGTTATGTAAAGAAAACACATTAACAATCTATGTTAAAGGGTTGATTAGGAAGAAAGAATTAAAACTTAGGATTTACAAAAGAGACAAAGGTTTAGTGTACATAAAGTGTACGGCACTACGAATTTCAATAGGGTAACCAAGATAGAAAGGGAGAAAGCTAATACCACAATTATATTAGGACATTACGATTTTAGATAGGGTATATAATGATTGAAGAGATTATTTCATAATTATCAATGTATAATGAGATATGTAAATGAAAGAAAAATTACGACGGAAAGTCAAGTATTCTTTTAATAGATTTGATGTTTTTATAACACATAATAAAATAAAGTAGTCGAAAAGTCTCCATATGTAGAGTTATTGAAATAATCTATACGTTGTCAATTCAGATAGGAAGTATTTGATACGTTAATGGATTCGAAGGTAAAAAAGGTTTCATCGAAAGTGTTACTTTCAGTAAGAGAAAATACCGTAATCCGGATGTTCACCGTTGTCTACATGAGTGTACATTACTTCGTATCCCGGGGCTAAACCGTAACGATCAGTTCTCAAGGGAGAATATCCTCTACAGTGAAAAACATGAGTTGTTCGAGAGGACGATTTAATTAGAAACCAACCGTAAATATAGATGAAGTTTGATCGAACGGTGAAGGAGTCATACCGTGGTACTGTTGGATTGTCTACCCGGATTCCTGTTCGTACGGTCTACTAGACTTACTGTTGGTCCAAATTCATAATACCCTGTCTAAGGGTAGGAGTTTATAACTTTATTGCTAGGTGTAGTTTACACACTTATAAAATTTCTTACTCATTCATAGACAGTGAATTTGTAATATATTAAAAAAATTATTAAAAAAGTTCATACACGGTTTTAACTTCTATTTAGTGTGATTATGTATATCGATACACACGAAGACAGGTCTATGGTCTAATTACTTTAACTCTTGTCTGACCGACAGGGTTTCGAAGAATCTTCATATCACCTATTCTTTCAGTGGAAAGTAATTTGTTTCACAACTCTATAGATTTCAGTCGACGAACCAAACAAAGAGTTAAATAAGAGTTGTAGAAAAGAGTCAATATCCGATTGAAAGACAGGATTAGGAACCTATGACACTCAGAAGACTAAAGAAGAGATGGCATGAGACACAATGATTAAGAAGGAATAAGAAAAGATGGAAGAAGAAAGTATGAAGATAAAAGGATACGTCCAAAGTGAGGTCAGAGATTCTTGGAGGTGAGAAGAAACAGTCAGACCAACGTGGATAAAATTGAATAACGTCAATAACAACAATGATAAATAATAATGACGTAACGTCGTAGTGAAAGGAGAAACTCGGTACTACACGAATCGATATACTAGGACACAAACCGGTCGTAAGTAATAATTAGTAAATGACGGAAGTAGAAATAGACGAAAAAGAACAAAACATGGATAATAAAAGGAAGACTCCTTTGAAATCCAAATATATAAAGAGTACTAATCCCTGTTATAATTGTCTTTATAAAGGTTTTTAATCACCTAATTACAAACTTTCTGTATACCGATTTACACTCCCACGAGAAGATTTTATTAGTATAAAAGGGGACTTCCAATCTTCCTTAATTCCTAAGATATTAAACCGATCCAAATAGGCCATACACAATTTTATATTTTAATTCATTTAATCTTTTAAACCTTCATCTATGTAAAGTAAATTTTGTAGCATAAACCTATCGGACTATATACTATCTTTACGAAGTAACAGGATTTACCTAAAGGTGGTGTAAAAGTATTTCGAAATAGTATATCAATCTCTCTTCAAAGGTTTCATGAAATCGTAAAATGAAAGTTTTCAACTCCAGTGTACAATAAAATGTTCATATATCATTTTAAGTCTCCTCTCAAATTAATAAGAGGTACTCCAGCGGGTTTCTGGTGGAATTCTTCTAGTCATTAGGAAGAAAGAAGTGTGGAAGACTTGTAGGAAAGGTCACGTGAATCCGTATGTCGAATATACAGTTATTTCTAAAGGTTTCCATACTTAATTGGAAGTAATGGATGCAATTCAGGGGTTTAGTGGACAGACCGTGTACATGAATTACGAACTATTTTGGGTTGTAAAAAGAGGTTTTAATAAATTTCATTAAGATACTTTACGATTAATTTATTATGTCACTCACCATTAAATTTTCTATCACCCGTAAATCTTGTTCTCCTATTGATTGTCTTAGACGGTTTACTTCGGATCGATACAACTTGAGACTGAGGTCGAGATCTTCATTAAGTAAGACCATTGGAGACTCTAAAACTCACGAAGGTAAAAAGGAAAAATTTAGATTTATCAAAAATATTATTGAATAACGTACTGAAAAAGGGTTCAGATTGAAACAATATGACTCAGAATCTTTATGTTAAAATGAACTTCTGGTACAAATTTATTCTGTCCCCTTGTAACGGATGTCCCTCGAAGACGGATGACCATGTCGAGTTGAAACAATGTATTAAAATCACGACTTAAATCAGTAATTTAAGGTCCTCGACCTGAAGTGGAGACGTCAGAGTCCTAAAGACGATAAGATTACAGTTCTCTACTAGTCTTAGACTTCACCTTACAAGTAAGTGTAGTTGTTTTGAGTTTCTCTACCTATATTTAAGATTGTTCCTGATACTTAATTATATTAAATATGTGTATTTGGGTGAGGCCACAAGAACGGACCTCTTAGGGTCCCTACCCCCTCGGACCACCCAACGGTAGATACCCCAGCGTGTCTCAGTCTGTGCTGACTTCACTGAATCGTCGTCGTCGTATGTGTATTTGTACCACTAGTTCACTTGACTTAGGTACCGATGGTCAAACACCTGAAAGAGAAAACCCCGTGTAGGTGTACCTTTCAGAATAACATCAGTCTTCTAAATAATCACTCGACCTCAGTCCTTGTGTCAAAAGACACAAGAGAATCTATTGCTACTCAATCCATGTCGGTGTTTTCACATGGATCCTTCTGTATTCTTGTGTTTCAAATAATATAAGTGTGTAAGATAACTCTCATATCTCGACGATTTCCAAGTGTATGTGTATAAGTCTCGTGGTAGGTAGGATCATTCCAGAAATTTCTTGTGTAAAAAAAAATTGAAAATGTTGGGATGGAGTAGACACGGTCATAACGAGACTACATGATTAAGATATCTATACAATTATTAAAAGATATCTGAAGATGGTTGGTGATCCACAACAGGAAAAGTAGTGTCCCCTGACCTTACGTTTTCATCCTTCACTTCTCTATGGACCTTGTCCGATCAAACCGGAGTCTCATGTTTTTCTTCGTCCCGTTTCCGATTGTGTCAAATGGTTCTCTTAAGTGACCAATATCATTTGTGGGAGAAGGTTGTTGTGTTCTCTTGTGAGATGTGCACTTGTAGTGGTCTACCAGTTATGGTTTTAGTCTGACTAACATAAGAAACGTCGGTTTCTACCTCTTAGAGATACGTCAGTCGTCTTCGTTCTGGTCCTCGACTGACACCGAATCTTGTACTTAAGGAATAACGGCTTAAGTCTGAACTTCTTTCATCCCTTTCCGTAATCTAGAAAGTCTATACTGAATTTAGTTTAGGGAATGCTAATATGCCATCTTCACTGTTTATCTCAGTTCCCTAATCTAAACTGTCTGTCTCACGGACTTCTTGTTAACTGTCTCCAAACACTCCGGTAGGGGTTCTTTTTCTTTACGTTTTTCCGTTTTACTAACAGTCTCCTCCGGAATGTTTATCGACTCTTTTCTTCTCTTCACTTTTCATTTCCTCTTTTCCTTTCTATATGAGTCAACTTACGTCTCAAGGTTTCTTATCGTTCCTCTCTATTCTTTCGGAAGGAGTCACTAGTCACGTTTTTTTCTCTCCTTTTGTTATCTTACCCTTTCAGATCTCTAGTGAAGTTCTTTTAATCTCTATGGTTCCCTTGTAAAGTACGTTTCTACCCGTGTTATTTCCTCCTTTACCATACCTGAATTGTCTTCGTCTTCTCCACGGTTCTTATGTGTCTTCCTGATATGTTTTTTTTTAGAATTACTGGGTCTATTAGAATTATCACACTAGTGAGTGGATCTCGGTCTGTAGGACCTTACAGTTCAGTTCACCAGGAATCCTTCGTAGCAATGCTTGTTTCGATCACCTCCACTACCTTAAGGTCAACTCGACAAAGTTTAGGATTTTTTACTACGAGACACTTTCACGACGTGAGTTATACGGTCGTTTAAACCTTTTGAACCGTCACCGGTGTCCTGAAACCCTGAGTAAGGTTAGGGTTCTTTCCGTTATGGTTTCTTATGACTTTGATGACGTGTTAACGTGGGAAAAGTGTACGATCGTTTCTCTACAACTTTTAAGAGGTTCTCTCCGAAGTTGTCATACACTTGACTCTTGAGGGTATACAAATTCGGACTAAATCTTTTCTGTCTCCTTACTCTCTAGTTTAACGGTTGTAGACAACCTAATATCCTGTTCCTTCTATCAAGGTCTTTTTTGTAAATGAAGACGGAATTACTGATGCGGTTTCACAAACTGACACACCTAGCGCGTTTGACACCTTTTAAGAATTTCTCTACCCTTATCGTCTGGTGGAATCGACGGAGGACTCTTTAGACATACATCCAGTTCTTCGTTGTAGATCTTGACCTGTACTTTTTTACCTGACCTATGTTTAACCCTTTGTCATGTAGTTCATATAAAAGTGGGACAAATAAATTGCATATACTTCTCATGTAGTGCGTTTTACGACCCGACCTACTTCGTGTTCAACCTTACTTCTAACGGCCCTCTTTATAGTTATTGGAGTCTATGCGTCTACTGTGGTCGGAATACCGTCTTTCGTTTCTCCTTGACTTCTTGGAGAAAAACTTTCACTTTCTCCTCTCACTTTTTTGACCGAATTTTGAGTTGTAAGTTTTTTAATTCTAGCACCGTAGACCAGTATGGTGAAGTACCGTTTATCTACCCCTTTGTTAACTTGTCACTGTCTGCAATAAAAGGACCCAAGGTTTTAATGGAGTCTACCACTGACTTCGGTACTCTAATTTTCTGTGAACGAGGAACCTTCTTTTCGAGACTGGTTACTCTGTCGTATGAAACGGCTGATTCCAGACAGATCAGTTCCGATACCAAAAAGGATACAAGTACATACCTACACTCTCAACCTGACACTTCTTCCGACTCGTGGCTTTTTAACTACGAAAACTTGACACCACAACCTCTTTTGAGAACTCTCAGGGAACCTACCGTGCCTCTAGATTGGTCAGTTAGGATTTCCTGTAGGAAAACTTATCAGTAACCTTCCTGATTACGACTTCGACTTCGAGGTTATGAAACCGGAGGACTACCTTTCTTGACTGAGTAACCTTTGCTGGGACTACGACACTTTCTAATTTCCGTCCCCCTCTTCTCCTACTGTCTTCTACTCTACCAACCTACCGTAGTGGCTGAGTTACCTATACTCAAACTCGTCCGAGGACCTTAATCACTATCTGTCCCTTCTGACTACACGACGTGAGATACCCCAGTGTTTCCAAGCCTGTACTGACTCGTTGACTTTACTTGACTTGGGGATCCACTTCCTGAGTAGACAGAAATTTGTCGTATATAAAAAGACAGAGTTTTTTAGTCGTAGGAGAGGTTCAAACCTAACCTCTAGACATGGTTCTTTTTATTGAATCGTTACACCTTTATATATATATATATATATATATATATATATAGAAAAGTACACACATTGAAATTCATGAAACAGTGGACTGACTCCGACTTGAAAGGTGGATTTAAAAATCAAGTCAAGAGAGAGTCTAAAAGACTTTATGTCATTCAGTAACTTAGGAAAATTGATACGATTCAAAATACAAGAGACTGATCGAGTGACGTCCTCTGATTATCGGACCAGTTTTGGGACGTCGAGCTTTTTTATTTTTAAACTTTCAATCCAATTTATAGAAGAAACAAAACAGAAGATCAGACTCAGAGTCTAATTAGGTGACTCTGTCTCTATCAAGTTGGATAATGGTATACAACTAGTATTTAAGTAGAAAATATCGGATAAGAAGGAAATAGTCCGGGGACACATAGAAGGACATAGAATCATCCCCGTCTGTGTACTTTGTGGATATCAAAACCAAAGATTTCTTAAAGATTTTTATATAAATGACCGAAAGTGAAGATCATGGATACCGATTTGTAATTGTACTAAAATTAAGTAAGACAGTCGAAACTAATGGGATAGAAAAAACTAGTTCCTTTTAGGGAAATAAAATAACTATAATGACTTAGTCTATCATAATGGAGAATTTAATTACTTCGTAAACATGTGTGTTAAACTAGAGATTGAGTGGAAAATTTTTTTTTGAATTACGAAATGTCCAGACTCTTATAGAAGTTGTAGTTGTTAAAGATATATGAAAGATAGAAGAGAAAAGATGTCCGACTTGTACGATACGGATCTTTAATAGAAGGTGACACTTCTTTAAAGATAGGTAGATAAACAAAGAAACTGGACTGATAAGAGATCTAAAGGAAATACCTGATTTTTCCTCTGTCAAGAGAACTTTAAGTATATAAACCAACCGTAAAAGGGGAAGGAGTGGACATATTTCTTTGCAATCCTTTAGATCTACTTTCTATTTTTAGGACGTGTGTCTACGTACAATAGACTCATTAAGGAGTGGGTCACCCCTTTTCCTGTGTTAGTTTCAGAAGCCTATAATGAGGTGTGACATAAAAGATGTCATTCCTATTATCGTGGACAGACGTCGGTAGAGTGACTCATCGACGGTTCCCTTGTTATTAAAGTTCTTTGTACGTTTCCGGAAACTTTAAGAATTTTCCTTTTTTCGAGCTCTATTTAAGGTCCCTCTTCAAATAGAATGTCAGTCGTTACCTTTGTTAAGAAAATAGAAATAGAAAAGATATAAGTTAGGACATCGAAACGGTCATCTCGTATAAAAAGGGGGAATGGAGGAGTTTTTTCTTTTATATTTGTTTGTTTTCGTTACTTGTTTTGATGTATGTCTGTGTGTATACGTTTATGTAAGAATATCGTTTAAGACTAACGAGGTAAGTACACAAGAATAATTCTTCACTAATCTAGAGGTGACCTTTTTCGTTGACTACACAAGTTCCACGTCCAGTATACTTTGACGATAAATTTATAAATAAATAAATACATAAATAAACTGACACAATACATAAACAACACCGTACACTATAGAAAACAACACCCCGAACCCGAGTCATAAACGTCGTGTGTCCGAATCGACGAGACGTTAGACAAACCAGACTCAAAGGATTCCCCAAATTGGGTGGAGAGGGTGAAACGTTCTACCTATAAATTGGTGACCTCGTGATCCCTTCAAGACTTTGTCTATGACTATAGTTTTGAACGATTGGAGGAAAAAAAAAAAGTTTTAAGACTTTTCGTATTAATGTGGTTTATACCATTAAAAAATCGTCTAAACAATAAAGATCGATCCTTTCATTCTGAACTCTAAGATGACAATAATCACTATGATCTCCCTTAAAGAAGGAGTGAACTTTAGGTTATCGTGAGATGAACATTAAGAAATAATAAAAGGAGAGAAAATGTTCTTAGGTGGTTAGACTAAAAAGAACAATCTGAGACGTGAGGTACTAATATATGTCAGGTGTGGATTACGGTTCACCATAGGAGGAGTCACGGAATGTAAATCTCATTCGAGTTATTTATAGACAACATATTCACAGATTCTTCGTAATTCGTTCCTAGTAGAGACCGAACCCTGTTTTTTCTGTATTATCGTACCCTTACCTAGTATGTTGACGATACGGTTAGAAATGGACTTACTTTCACTTATCCGAGTACAAAATGATCTGTCGAAAGGTTATTTATCATATATCTTTGTAAAATACATTGCAATCTTTTTAGGTCGACAATGAGTTGAGTCCGAACTAGCGAACGACGAACTTTCGGTCATGGGCTCCGATCACCACCAACTTTCTTTTCAACGAAATTAGGTTTTCGACCGTTGGACTTCTCCTCCGTCTGTATACAGGGAGTTGGTTGAGACTTCTAAGACGAGTCCGTACTGTTAAAACTTTTCCTCTTTCTTTCCCCTTCTGTGATTCGTTCAGAAGCTCCGTTCTCCTATCTAAGACGTAGTAAGAGGTAACGACGTCTGACCGACAAAGAAGTCTACAATAGAACGGACGTACTAGACGGACGTCCTCACGATTCTCCAGACGACTTCAAAGATGGGGTCAGTAAGAAATTGATGAATTAAGAAGTCAGAATGAGGAGAACTAGATCCTTTTCTTAGTTGTCAAATTCCTTCCGAACTACACGTAAGTCCTCTCGTATTCAGTCTTCAATCCAATTTAACGGCTCACTAGAGTAAGGACATTCGAACCTCTCCTTGTCTGTACCCGTTTGTCCTTTCCCCGTTTCCTCGACGAATGTTTAGGGGTGAACAGTCTGTAGTAAGGTAAAAATACCCTAATCCCCGTTTCCAGGTAGAAGACATCGTGGTACGACTGGATCCCTTGATATAAGAATCTCACCTACTCCAACTGTACCCAGACATCGTGAAGAAACCACTGCCAAAATCACCAGACGAATGTATATACCCGTCTTGTTCGATGTCAATAAAACTTCGGGTGTTTCTATGTCTAATAATACTAGTTATCACAATTAGGGTAAGTCAAGATCGATAACACGATCGATATCTACGATATAACGAGTTCCACCTCGTCAACCACAGTCCCGACATCAGACCAGTGATACGTCAATCGAAAATGAGAGAACCGTCACTATCGTAGACATTTGGTTGAGTCCTTACACGTAGTCTATGACTCAGATACTGAGATCACAGAATCAGTAATTGACAAACTCGGACGGGAAAACACTGAGTTCGTCCGGACCCTTTGAAATTGAAAGGATGGTTGTTCTCCGTCCCCCGTGTCTCTCGGAAACATGAACCTCCCCCGGACGTCCCAAGAGGAGTAAATGTACCGGTCGGTCTATCGAGAATAGAAAAGTTTTGACGTAGTATCAGATTTAGAGATGGTCAGAATACCGGCAGGACACAGAACTATAACATGGGATTATTATTTCTTGTCCTTCGACCTATACCCAAATGTTATTGACAAACCTTCCGTACGGTGTCACTTTATCGTTCGTTATTTTATCTTGTGCTCATAATTTCTGAATCCGATTACAGAGACAATACATCCAGTTAATTTCTACACATAAATACATATAAAAGATTTAAACTAAGAAAGAACCATCGATGACTCAGAACCATTTTCAGGGAACCCAAAGACTTCACTCAAATGGTTCCTATCCACCCTTATTTTCGTTGAACCTTGACACCGTTATAAACTTTCAAAGACTTCTAAAGACTCTGAAGAATGTGACCAGAAATCTCCATGTACGACACTAGGTTTGAATACGACGGGACCAACCGACGTAATCTGTCCCTACCATACATCATCCGTGACTGACTTTAATTGGGTCCCTATAAGTCTATTCGGAGATTATAGCACAAAGACCTGTACCCTCTAAGTTGACTTGGAACTTTTGGTATATATATATATATATATATATTTTAAACTTTACCACTAGTTGATAGAAAAGGATCACAATGAAGTTCCTTATAATGAGAACCTCGTTAAGAAAAAACGAATAATCACTTTTTACCTGAAGGAACTTTCTTACAAGATATAGATAATGAACCAGTCGTTATTGTTTCTTTCAGAATATGTACTAATTACCTTTTAAAAGGGTCTATTTAACAGTTTTCTACCCCTGAACCTCTCGTTTCCACTTCACCAGAATCTGAAATTTCTCCTAGTCGGAACGAATACCAAACCAAATGACTTCTTAATTTTATACGGTCCATTCTCCTCTTCTACGATTCGTTACTTTTCTCTTCTGGTCTTTTCTATTTCTCAACTAAATGGGGAGACCTTTTTTCGTTAATCTGTTTGACCCTTCCTTCATCACCCTCACAAGAGAGTTTCCCACTAGTCAAAAGTATTTTACAAATACAACGTCCTTCCCCCTGAGGAAGGTCCCGGGTTACCACCGGAGGATAAATTGTAAACTTTTACTTAATAGGTTCCTATGTATGAATAACTGTTTCGTTTTCTGATAACCTTTCCCCGGGTCCGTCTCTCGTGGTCCCATTCCCTTGGGGCCTCTTTTGAGACGGTGTACCGATTGTCAGAGTCCAAAATGCCATTTCCTCAATCAAAGGTCAAACAGAGACCGATTAGTAAGACTGAGTCCCAGGAGGGACCACCGTGTCCGCAAAGAGTCTGTTCTATTTAAAGTCGCCCCCCGAAAAACCCTTCAACTATCCAGTATAACAGAGGAGGGAGGAGGGTTTAAGAGGACCTTTCTCATTAGTCACGACTGTCATTTGTTCTTTTCTTTTAGTCCGTCCCGTTCCATCTCTTCTTTAACCCTAAAGGACTTTTGACTTATCTCATATAGGGGGAGTGTAATACCGTACAACTTGAGATACATAGTGTCCAGTGCCAGTGGTTTCATTTACAGGATCAACCCTTCAAAGACACAGAGACACGAGTCAACGAGTTAGTGTAGACTCAGAAACGTTGGGGAACCTAACATCGGACGGTCCCGAGGAGACAGGTACTTTAAAGGGTCCGTTCTTATGAACTTACCCAACGGTAAAGGAAGAGATCCCCAGAAGGACTGGGTTCCTAGTTTGGGTATAGAGAACTAAGAGGACGTAACTGTACACTTAAGAAATGGTGACACGGTGGACCCTTCGGGATAAACCCTTCAAACTTTAAGGGTTTTATCTTAAGCCCTGAGAAATTCGAGGTAACCCAAGAGGCACAGTCACCGAAACGGAGTCCCAGAGAGTGTGAACGGTTAGGACCTAGTTTTCTAGTTCCCCTTCTTTCTCCCGCCACATCATCTCTTCCCTTACAAAATGACTGGAACCACACACACACACACACACACACACACACACACACACACACACACACACACACATTACATCGAAGTCAGGACAGGCTGAGAAACGTTGGGATACCTGATTGGGTGGTCCGAGAAGACAGGTACCCTAAGAGATCCGTTCTTATGACCTCACCCAACGGTACGGGATGAGGTCCCCTAGAAGGGTTGGATCACTAGTTTGGGTGTGGAGAATCCAGAGGACGTAACCTTCCGTCCAAGAAATGGTAATCGACTACATCAATTTATTTTAGTCTCTTCTTATATATACTCATTTTTATTTTCACGAGATTGAACCTTGGACACATTAAACGTTCACTATATTAAAAGGAACTAAGACTTCCCTAGATGAATTGTAACGCACTAATTATTAAAAAAAGAATTTCCGTTTTACACAAAAGGAATCTATTTGGACACTTTGAGATTTAAACAAGTGTTTTAGGTCATAATTCTCTAACGTCTCAAATTCTACATTAACAGTTAAACCCTTTTAATGAAGACTTTAAATGAATTGATCTTTTTCTTTTAAGGTAACAATTTCAATACTTGAAAGGACGGGTACTAATGTACTTTATACGTACATGAACCAAATACACAGAGGACTAGTCCCAGAAGTACCAGAGGAATTGACAAACACACGTGAACATTAAAGAGTGAAAGGAGGGACCCTAATCTACTTCAATACAGAACTGGTCATTTTTAAAATTGTGTGATTATACTAATAATATTACCCATCTAATAAAATGACCTCGTTTCTACCTGAAATTTATTCATGTACTTTAATAAGAACTAATTTATAAAATTAACAGTTAAAAGAGTCAAAGAAAAACGTAAAGTGTGTAATAAAGAACTACAAAGTCACCTAGCTGACATAATAATAATGTCGACCAAAACATAAAGTCCTCATTAAAGGGGGTAGAAAGTTCTTCCTACAAAAACAATTATATAAAATTTTCGTCTTAAATAACTAGACATCTCAACCTTTAATTGGTCTCTAAATTTTTCGTTCTTACAATTTGTGTCTTGGCGACAGACAATCACCAACTCATTTACGAAAATACGTAGAAATCTTAAAATGACCGACCGAGTTCGTCATTTACAATTCTCTAATTTGTGAAGAAGGAAGTAGATCTTTATTATTGGAATTATTATAAAAAATTAACCTTTATTATCCACTTTTATCACGTTTCGTAAAAATTGGTTCCTTTAGAAACAAAGGAAACAAAGATCCTAAAAGAATGGACTTATAACGTTAATTTTATTGTTAAAAATACAAACTACTGAAACGTAAACACACAAATAAACATGTACTTTCCATGATGTTAAAACACATTCATTTTATATATACACACACACACACACACACACACACATACGCATACACATACAACATGAAAAATTTAGAATCTTACTGGTATGATATATGGATCCCCACGACGTAATACCTTACGTTTTTAAAACCTCGTGAGTACTTTTTTTTACACTCAGTTTCAAAGAAGATAAAAATACATCTTGTGAGCCATATATTATTTTTATAGATTATTAATATCACTGATATTTCACTCATAATACTTAATAGTGTGTTTATTTGTATAGTACGGTGTACACAGGTAGTTTTCGTTCTTTGTTGTTCTGATAGATCCTAATAAAATAATACTAATTTCTCTTTAAGTCAAATACGTATAAATTGGGGAATTGTCTCGGGATCAACGGAGTAATTTAACAATTGTTTTTTCTAAAACTTAATAGTCCTGTTATAAACCGTTTTAACTTTCCTTTCCTTCAACACAGAGACAATTTTCTTTACACTCGTTGTCTTATAGTATACTACAGAAGTTGCTAAAGGTGGATAAAATAGTATCAAAAACATTAGACAGTTTAGTCGTAAAGTAGAAACTTAAAAGAGACTTTTTGAGTCAGAAAAAAAAAATTAAATGATAAGAACGAATACTAAAAAGGATGTATTTTGATCGTTGTTTAATCACTAAAAAGACACCAGTCAAATATGATAAGTACGGACATATAGTCAAGGCATCTTCGATACGTTAAATTTCCAAAGAGTGTAATATATCAATAAAATCATTTAAGGGATTCATCTGTTTTAATAGAGATTTTACATCAAAGTGTCTTGGATACAGGATCTATGTCACTAAATACGACTTTTCATAAAATGATTAAGGTATGGACAGAGATATTCATAAAACGAAATATGACAGAATACTTTGACTTTATTTTATGTCGTAAGTGTGTTCTTCATATTTATGACACGTTGCATTTCTTATTATTATTGATCCTGTGAATGACGAATACTGAGTCCAAACATTCCCGTTTTTTTTTTTTTTTCGTGTTTCAACACTCAATTCGAAATAAACCCCGATGCACTCCTGATATCGGGTCCTTTGTCGTAGAGTCTATCGAGACTCCTCGATGAGGTTTCTCCATTCCCTCTTCCAGTCATATATACACTAAAACCACTTCCCCCTCATACCACGACACTTCGTATGTAAAACTGTCTCCCAACGATGATCAATATTACTCCAACGACGATCAGTTGTCTATAGAGGTGATTACTAAAATCACGATCCGTACTCTTCTACGTTTTTTAACCCGTATATATACACAGACGCACATAGTCTAGAAAAAACAGATATTACCCGTGAAACTAACAAAGACATAAAATCATAATAGTTATTACGACGTCACTTGTAACCTCACGTATAAAGAAAAACTTAATCACAAAAGGACAAGAAACCTAGTCATGGGCCTCCACCTTATAGACCTGGTATACCATAAGATAAAAATTAAGAAACTACCTAAAGGTATGACAAAAGATATCTATCGTCTGAACGAAAAGGGAAGGACGAAATTAAGTTGGAAAATACAAATTCAAGTGGTTATTTATAACTTGGGCCCTTTGAGATTCGTGGGACGTGCACCGAGGGCATTTCCATCTTGATGTCCGTGTGATAGAGGAGGGTGGGTTCTGGAGTGACTCACACGGACTCACACGGTACGTGGGAATCCTGAATATTCGTTATCAAGAACAGAAACGTTTAAAGATACTACCAACAAAGACTTCACACAGAACGTTAGTAATCTTGGTGTTCTCGGTCAGGTCGGTGTGGTAACCGAGACCAGTTCCTTTACTGACACCCTCGACAGT
Organism: Capra ibex; assembly: GCA_006410555.1. Lineage (NCBI taxonomy): Eukaryota > Metazoa > Chordata > Mammalia > Artiodactyla > Bovidae > Capra > Capra ibex. The sequence continues at coordinate 33,692,227 of SJYO01026388.1, forward strand.
TTTTATCATATTCAGGTCCATTCTCGGTATCTGCAAAGACCAATTATCGTAGTAATAGTTATCCGACTTCAGCTGTTTTTATTAAAAGGTAATACCAAACGTGAGAACCTAGGAATAAATTTTCTCGTAAAGTGTATGGCTCTAGTATTACATTGATAGTAAAGAATATTTTAATATACGTAGAAAAATATAAGTCAGTAAATTATAAATACCTTACATAAATTACTACTCTTCATCCCAGAATAAAAATGAAACAAAAAGGGATACCTATCAGTAATAAGGTAGTCAATAAATTTTTCGAGTACAAAGGACTAACTAGACGTTGAGGTGGACAGTGTTTAATACAGGTATATAAACACCAAAAGGAGACCCGAACTATCAGGATTGACAAGGTAAACATAGTTTTTATGTAAAATAAAAAATATGATACTCAGACACGATTCAGGAAAGTCAGTACAGACTGAGAAAAATATAGTAATATTTTTATTTCAAAGATAAAAGTTGTAAAGAAGACGTAGTTAAGTATATTGGTAACAATAAAAACAAGAGATTCTTTGAAATAAGATACAAAAGAAGATCTTGAAAATCAAAATATCTAATACAAATACAGATAACAGGTAAACCCCGCTTCAAAACATATATTACTCTACGTGCACACGTGTCACTGAGTGCGTCAGTACAGGTTTAGAAACACTACGGTACCTGACATCGGGTAGTCCGAGGAGACAAGTACCCTTATAGAACCGTTCTTATAAACTCACCCAATGGTAAAGGAGGAGGTCCCCTAGTTTGTGTGTAAAGGACGTCGAAAACGAACCCGTTCGTCTAAGAAATGGTGACCCTAAAAGATGTATAAATACGGGTCAAGTCAAGTCGAGTCAGAGAGTCAGTACAGACTGAGAAACGTTGGGACAGTTGACGCCGTGCGGTCCGGAGGGACAGGTAGTTATTAAGAGCCTCAAATGAGTTTGAGTACAGGTAACTCAACCACTACGGTAGGTTGGTAGAGTAGGAGACAGTAGGGGAAGAGGAGGACGGAAGTCAGAAAGGGTCGTAGTCCCAGAAAAGTTTACTCAGTCGAGAAGTGTAGTCCACCGGTTTCATAACCTCAAAGTCGAGCTTGTAGTCAGGAAGGTTACTTGTAAGCCCTACCTAAAGGAAATGCTACCTGACCAAACTACTAGAACGTCAGGTTCCCTGAGAGTTCTCAGAAGTGGTTGTGGTGTAAAGTTTTCGTAGTCAAGAAGTCTCGAGTCGAAAGAAATATCAGGTTTGAAGTGTAGGTATGTACCTGGTGACCTTTTTGGTATCGGAACTGATCTACCTGGAAACAACCGTTTCACTACAGAGACGAAAAATAATACGAGGGATCCAATCAGTATTGAAAGGAGGGTTTCTCATTCACAGAAAATTAAGGTACCGACGTCAGTGGTAGACGTCACTAAAACCTCGGGGTTTTTTATTTCAGACGGGTCAATAGAGTCACAATAAGACTAAATAATTCAGATAACGAAGAAATAAAATAATGAAACCGTAATATATAAATATATTTTAGTTAATGTACACCTCCAGATGAAGACATAAGGGTGAGTGTATGCAACTATACACACAGGTTAGAAACGGGTGTAGTGTGACGGAACTAAAATTTATACTGATATAGATTTTATTCATTAAATGTAGAAGACAAAACATTAACTTAATGTAAAACATATTATCATGTATCACGAAGAAGGGTCTACCACGTCATCATTTCTTGGAAGGACGGTTATGTCTTCTGTGTTCTCTACACTCAAACTAGGAACTCAGTCCTTCTAGGGGACCTCATCCTTTACCATTGGGTTAGGTCATAAGAGTGGACCTTTTAAGGTACCTGTCCCCTCGGACCACCCGATGTCAAGTACCCCAACGTTTCTCGGTGTACTGACTCACTGACTCGTGTGCGTATGTAGGACTTTTTATGGTTCAAAATCTCATAGAGATACATATAAACTCTTCACTATTCAGTCAAATCTCGTAGTTGTATGAAATTACTACGATTTATTAAACACTCTCACGGGATAGTTATTGTGTCCCTTATCTCCGAATTTTACAGAAATTATTAAAATGGTAATGTACGTATCGTAAGTTTGAAACTGAAAAAATTTGAATAAATTTAATTCTCGAAGACTTCCTCACAAAAGTATTGTAGTGTTTATACCTGTTTTCGTTCTACTTAGAGTTTAAACGTAACACAATCTTTACAAAAGTTTATACGAATTTGAACGTAACTTTTATTTTTGTTCACAGGTTGAATGTTACCTCTGTAAGTGACCTCTTCATCAGTGACTAAGTCTTAATTCATGTACATATACACTATATACGTATGTTATGTGTGAGGAAGGTGTGTGTGAAAGAAGTCACATTTATCTTTATAATGATGATGAACTATTAATTCGATAGTGTCTTACATTTTAAACCCCTTCCCCCGTCCGGATAGTTTAATATTAAGTACTCTGCATAAAATATTTAATAACTACATGTTTTAGACAGTATTATGTTACTAATTTTATTATACTCCGACATCATTTTTATAACTAAAAGTTTCATATACATTTGTCTGACATATATTACTTAGAAACGAGTCATTTTAAAGGAAAGATACAGATTGTAGGAAATGTGGTCAATGTTTTTTATTTCTCTTACTCCTTCATATTTATCTCATCTGGTACTTTGAGTGTTTTATATACCTCTATAGTATATCCTTCTTATAAATACAACGGGTGGATCTTAAATTTTGTGACATTAATATCCCTAACCAAAAAGTGTCAACATATAGGTTTAAGACAAGTGTCTTAGTAAAAAGACACTTTCTTTTAGTAAAAGACTTTTCTGTGTTACCACAGAAAAGTATACGGAAAATAGGAGTGAAAAGAAATTTTTGCGAATAAAGGAGGATACAGAGTAACATGAAAACAGGAGACGTTTAGTCAGTCCACTGGAAATCCCTACGAAAGACACCCTCACAAGACATCATATACTTAATGTGGTTCTCCTTCTTAGAGTTCACATGAATATCTCGTCTTAGAGTTTAATACCTAAAGATTATTGGATGGTGTTGTAGACCTTGACTTAAAAAATTTTATCAAGTTTTTCAATGATGAAAATCTAAAATCGTAATAATATCTCTTTTGACTTCAGTGTCTACCGTATTAATAAAAATATATAGTGGTCCCTCGAAATTGTATAATACAGTATTATCTTACCAAATCTGTATACTGGAAGTATTTATATTTTAAAATTATACATTAGTGAATATGTAAAAGAGTCTCCGGTATTGTCCCTCCAGTTCATAATCATTGGAACTTTTTTCTTGTTATATTTTACGGTTTCTTTATTCTTTGTTAAGAAAATTTTAAGTATCATTAAAACAAAAAATAAAATGAAAAATTTTTTCGAACGAAAAGTTAATACAATTTAAAACACTTTAATTTATATGACAGATATAGTAATTTATCTAACTATCAACAAGAGTCGTTGTATTGGTGGAAAGACTCAGTAAAATATAGTATGTAAATAGTCAATTTATATGTTCGAATTTTTATATCTGTTCTTTTACTTTCTCTGATCTTTAGACACTCAAACTAATTAATTCGTTTATGATCTATTTTTATTCTTTATTATATCTAACAATATCCTTTGTATTTGCATTTAATCACTTTGTATATATGTAAAGATATATATTTTAGTTGTTTCAGTAATCAATGAAGAATTTTCATCGTAGTATTTAGAGATCTATATGATGATATTTCACTTTATTTGTTACTTTGTAAAAAATTATTTTTTGTTATTTTCTTTCGATTGTATGTCAGATATTTTCTGTTTACAATTATTATAATATTTGTACAGAAACCGTTATTTAAATTTTATCTTTTTAAGAGGTTTTAAAATGTCACAGGACTTTGACTCTCTTTTACCAGATGGACGTACGAAGGATAGATAATTTCATTAACTTATGTTAATAAATTTTTAGATAAGTATTTGTTTTAACGACTACTCTAATTAAATGGTGTCTCTATAAGGTTTGTAAATTTTTTCTCCATTTTTATTAGAAAGGATTTTGAAGATTTTATAATTTTTATAACTCCCTTATTAAAGTTCGATCGGATACTTAGGTCGTATATAACTTTATTTTTAGAATGTTTTCGTAATCTTGTTTCTTTTAAATTTCTAGGTATCGAAAAACCTCGTTTCTCTCTTTTTAGGTATTGTCGGTGTTTTTATGATATATTTCCTGTTAGACATAATTTTTTTAACTATATACTTTATCCTATTAGGTAATACGGTTAACCCATATAAGAAGGTTAAATACCTACTAAATTGTTAATTTTTGTTTTTGTTTCTTTTACATTAGTAGAGTTATCTAATTCTTTGGTGTAAACAGTTTTATTAAATTACAACTTGTAGTCGTTTGTACTATGGACAAATCCTAGAAAATTAGAAACAGGTGCCTTTCTTATCTTTTGTTCGGAAGTCCTCTCATTCGAGTAAGAAAATTTCATAGTCATCTGGATATTTTACGATTTGGTTTTCTACCTTTAATGGTCATAATCTTTACTTTTTCGTCAGTAGTGTGACTAAGGTGTCTGTAATTTTCCTATTATTCCCTTTAGATGTCGGTTTGGATACGGATATTTAAATTGTTGAATCTACTTATTTAAGGAACTTTACGTGATTAATGTTTTTTTCATCCGACGATTATCCAGATATGGGTAATTCCTTTAACTTAAGTGTCAATTATCGGAGAGGGGTGGGGTGGGGACGACGACGATTCAGTGAAGTCAGCAAAGCCTGAGACACGCTGGGGCATCTGCCGTCGGGTGGTCCGAGAGGGCAGGGACCCTAAAAGGTCCGTTCTTGTGACCTCACCCAACGGTAAAGGAAGAGGTTACGTACTTTCACTTTTCACTTTCACTTCAGCGAGTCAGCAAAGGCTGAGAAACGTTGGGGTACCTGACATCGGATGGGCCGAGGAGACAGGTACCCTAAAGGATCCGTTCTCATGACCTCACCCTACGGTAACGGAAGAGCTGGGGGTGGGGTTGGGGGTAGTTTTTTTAAGAGTCCAGGTCTAAAAAGTGACCACTTAAAGTGATTCGTAAATACTTCTATATTTTGGTTGAGATATATTCGGAGTAGTCTTTTATCTCTCTTATGAAGAGTTTAGTAAACAACTCCTGTCGTGATAGGACTATGGTTTAAGTCTGTTTCTTTCGTCTTCTTTTAGTTTGGAATCGGGTTATAGGTAGAACTCGTGTCTGAGTGTTATTACTTTATTCTATTAGTCAGGTAATGTAGATCGTTAAATATCATTTCGAAATGTAAATTCATCCTGAGTATGTCAGGTACACCAACGTCTTTCAACCTATACTGACTCACTGATTATGAAAATTGAGAGTATTGTCTTTGTGTTCGGACCAAGTCGTAAGTTTGTAATTACTTACCACGTTCACATGGATTACGGGTCGAAAACCAAAAAGTATAGTGAACGGTTGTTTTCCTTGGTCCCAAGGAATTTATTTACCGAGTAAGATCCCGATACCGTATTTTATATATCCTACTCAGACCTCTCAGAACGAATTACGGTCTTTCATTTCGTTACTGAGTTGGGGTTCTTTGTGTGTACGTGTGGACGTTCGTGTGTGTGTGTGTGTGTGTGTGTGTGTGTGTGTGTTCTGTCCCGGTACCGTACTTACAAGTAAGAGTAATGTATATAAGCTATAACATAGTCTTCAAAATAGTCATGTAATTCCGTTCTTCACGGAAAACTGATACGGTTTCGGAAACTGACACACCTAGTGTTATTTGACACCTTTTAAGACTTTAAAAACCTTATAAGACTTCCTCTACCCTTATGGTGTGGTGGACTGGACGGAGAACTCTTTAGACATACGTCCAGTCCTTCGTTGTCAATCTTGTCCTGCACCTTGTTATCTGACCAAGGTTTATCCTTTTTCTTACATAGTGCCGACATATAATAGTGGGACGAATAAATTGAATATACGTCTCATGTAGTACTCTTTGAGACCCAACCTACTTCGTGTTCGACCTCAGTTCTTACGACCCTCTTTATAGTTATTGGAGTCTATATATCGACTGTGGTAGGATACCGTCTTTCATTTCTTCTCGATTTCTCGGAGAACTACTTTCACTTTCTCTTCTCACTTTTTCACCGAATTTCGAGTTGTAAGTCTTTTGATTCTAGTATCTTAGATCAGGGTAGTGAAGTACTGTTTATCTACCCTTTTACCTTTGTTACCGTCTGAAATAAAAAGACCCGAGGTTTTAGTGACGTCTACCACTGACGTCGGTACTTTAATTTTCTACGAATGAGGAACCTTCCTTTCAATACTGGTTGGATCTGTCGCATAATTTTACGTCTCTGTAATGAAACGGTTGTTTCTAGGTAGATCAGTTCCGACACCAAAAAGGTCACCCGTACATACCTACACTCTCAACCTGATATTTCTTACGACTCACGTTTCTTAACTACTAAAAATTGACACCACAACCGTTTTTGAGAACTCTCAGTGAACCTGATGTTCCCTTACGTTGGTCAGGTAGGATTTCCTCTATTCAGAAATCACAAGTAACCTTCCTGACCATGACTTCGACTTTGAGGTTATGAAACCGGTGGACTACACTTCTCGACTGAGTAAACTTTTCAGGGACCACGACCCTTTCTGACTTCCACTCTCCTCTTCTCCTGGTGTTTCCTACTCTACCAACCTACCGTAGTGACTGAGCTACCTGTACTCAAACAAATTGAAGGTCCTTAACCATTACCTGTACCTCCGGACCACACGACGTCAGGTGCCCCAGTGTTTCTCAACCTGTGTTGACTCGCTGACTTGACTTGACTTAACTTCCGTTCTTCTTCTTTTATTAATGTTCGTTTAATCTTCTTTCTTCATTATAAAGGGACAATTGTCTAGTGTTCCCATAGATGGATCTTTTAGATTCGTCGGATGTTTATTTTCAAACACTTTAATTGTTCACTCAAATCGTCTCAGCATCTCGTGTTGAAGTTTTATATATATAAATTTTAGAATAACGACATAGAATCTAGACTTGTTGTTCTTTGGTGTTAAACCTTTTGATACTAAATGTTATCCAGTTTGTTAACTCTATGACTCGATATTTAGAATGTTTCGTACACTCTGTAACCTCCGACTTTTATTCCTTAGTTTTTACGTTTATTTATCTTTTTATATGAAACACGTATTTAACTTTCTCCGTCGTATGACTTCAGTAAAGAACCGGTTTAACTGGATACGTAAATTAAATTGGTGTCAATTTTAGTCTACTTCTTAAGAAAAAATCCAAAGGTCGTTCGGTTAAGGTTTTAAATACACCTTTATATATCCTCGATTAATAATTTTGTAAAAACTCTTTCTGTATCAGTTTAATGAGTGGACACAGTTTATTTGATATTACCATGCACGATATTATTAGTCTAACACAATGATCATTTTCATATCAGTTTTTCTAGTTACCCTCTCTTATTCTTCAGATTATTACTTGGGTGTGTCTATACCAGTCAACAAACAAAAAAATGTTTTCACGTTTACATATTCATTATTATCGCTCCTCCATCATAAAATTAATTTACCATAATTAAGGTAAATGTATTTTAAGATCTTTTACGTTCAATTAGTTATAACGACCTTTGTTTAGTTATCGACACGACAATAATTCTCTATTACTTGTAACGTAAAACTCCCCGATACCTTTACAAACTATAAATCTAAAACCATTATCGAAAGACCCCAGACACACGTCAATTAAAATGTGGTTAATATCAAGTCAATTAGATATGATTAAGATTTTTAGTGTCACCGTCTTTTTGTATAAAGTATAATAAAATCTAAAATCATGGTTAACGACACCAATAAGTCAGCGCATCAACACAGATTGAGACACTGAGGTACTTGACATCGTCCAGTCCGAAGGGACAGGAAGTGGTAGAGGGTCTCAAACGAGTTTGAGTACCGGGAACTCAGTCACTACGGTAGGTAGGTTAGTAGGAGACAGTAGGGGAAGAGTAGGACGGAAGTCAGAAAGGGTCTAAGTCCCAGAAAAGATTATTCAACCGAGAAACGTAGTTGGTCCATCAGTTTCATAACCTCAAACTCGAAGTCGTAGTTAGTAAGGTAACTTATATGTCCCAACTAAAGGAAGTTCTAACTGACCAAAATGGAACAACGTCAGATTCTGACACCAGATTCTGAGAGTTCCCAGAAGAGGTTGTGGTGTCAAGTTTTCGTAGTCAAGGAACCACCGGTCAGAAGATATACCAGGTTGAGAGTGTAGGTATGTACTGGTGACCTTTTTGGTATCAAAACTGTTATATCTGGAAACAACGTTTCAATACAACGACGAAAAATTATGAGACAGATCCAAACGGTATGGAGAAAAAGGTCACCGTACACAGAAAATTAAAGTACCGACGTCAGTGGTAGACGTGACTAAGACCTCGGGTCCTTTTATCAGACAGTGACAAAGATAATAAAGTGTTAGATAAACGACACTTCTCTACCCCGGTCTACGGTACTATAATCAAAAAACTTACAACCCAAAATTCGGTCCAAAAAGTGAGAGGAGAAGGTGAATGTCAGAGAAATCAAGGAGAATTGAAAGACGGTGTTGCTACCACAGTAGACGTATAGACTCCAATAACTATAAAGAGGGTCATTAGAACTAAGGTCTGACACGAAGTAGGTCGGACCGTAAAGTGTACTATATGTGACGTATATTCAATTTATTCGTCCCACTGTTATATGTCGGAACTTTGAGAAAATGGTCAAACCTTGGTCAAGGAACAAGATACAGGTCAAGATTGACGATGAAGAACTGGACGTATATCTAATGAGTCTCCGTCCATTCCACCAGAAAATAAGGGTAGAGAAATTCTTAAAGGTGTTAGACAAGTCTAGGTATGTCAGTTTCTGAAATTGCATCAGTTACTTCGTCTATATCTACAAAACGATCTTCAGTAAACGGAAAAAATACTAGGTTACCTACAACCGTTAAACAAGAGACCAAGACGTAAAAGATTTAGGTCGAACATGTCGTCCTTCAAGAAACAATTACATGACAATTTCGGATCGAACCTCCTAAAACTCGTACTGGAAACATTGTACACTTTAATCACTTTAACACACCATCAAACTTATAAGAAACTGTAACGGGAAGTAACCCTAACCTTACTTTTGACTGGAAAAGGTCAGGACACCGGTGACGACTCAAAAGGTTAAACCGACCGTATAACGCACGTCGTGAAAGTGTCGCAGTAGAAAATCCTGAACTTTATCGAGTCTACTTTAAGGTAGTGAAGATGATCGAAACAAGTATCACTGCGAAGGAATCCTTCGTAGGTACAACAGACCGAGATCCACTCACTAGGGTGGTAGTACCAATAGACCCAGTAATTCTATACAAAACATATTAGGAAGACACATAGAAACAGCGGACAAGAATTATATAAGGCGAAGAAGATCCAGGTATGGTAAAGACAGGAAATAACTCGGGTAGAAACGTACTTTACAAGGGAACCATAGAGATTAAAAGAAGTTCTCTAGAGATCAGAAAGGGTAAGATAACAAAAAAAAAAATTAAAAAATAAAAAAAATTTAAAATTTTAGAAATTAAGAATGTACGCAAGGGTTTGTNTCACCCTAACGACCCAGTATTCCATCAAGATAAACGTTAAAAAATTCCTTAGAGGTGTGACAAGAGGTATCACCGACATGATCAAACGTAAGGGTGGTTGTCACATCCTCCCAAGGGAAAAGAGGTGTGGGAGAGGTCGTAAATAACGAACGTCTAAAAACCTAGCGTCGGTAAGACTGACCACACTTCACCATGGAGTAACACCAAAACTAAACGTAAAGAGATTATTACTCACTACAACTCGTAGAAAAGTACACAAACAATCGGTAGGCATACAGAAGAAACCTCTTTACAGATAAATCAAGAAACCGGGTAAAAAACTAACCCAGCAAATAAAAAGACCTTAACTCGACGTCTTCAACGAACATATAAAAGCTCTAATCAACAAACAGTCAACAAAGTAAACGATAATAAAAGAGGGTAAGTCTTCCGACAGTTCGAGGAAACGATTCTGAAGACCCCCACGACCTGTCAGTGGTAGACGGAGTGCCCCACGCGGTCGCCGGGCGGGTCTTTCGACTCGTCGTCGCCGTCTTTTCCACTGTTCGGCGCGCCGCTAGAGCGAGCGGTTTGAGGACTCGATGAGCCTGGACCCTTCCCGTGTTTCGCGTCAAGGTCGGCTTAGACACGGAGACTCCCGACGGACTCGCGGCTTGGACTCGCCGAACCTGGCCCCTTCACGTGCGTCGGATCCCGTCCGGGGTCTGCCAAGGGCCGACTCGTAGGATCTCGGCCTCGGCAAACACGTGGCGCTTTTTCCTGTCCAGTTCGGCCCGTCTCTATGACGTAGGTGTGCTGTCACGATAAACAATCGTCGTCGGGGGGAGGGGCGTCGTGTTGACTTGATCACTCGGATTTTTCGGTCGTTTGTCTTCTTCAATTTGTCTCCCTTGGTGGAACCTTCACTAGGGTGTGCCGGGTAATGTGGTCTTTCCCGGTCTATAAAAATTATAAAAATTTTAGTAAGGAAAAAAAAAAAAAAAAACGAAAAAAAAAAAAGGGTAAGATAACAAAAGGAGTTGCAGAAACATAACAAGTGAATCCTTCCAAAAGAATAGAAAAGAACTATAAGAAACCTTGTCACGTAAGTCTACTCATATAAAAAGGAAAAGAGGAAATTCAAAACGAAGAGAAGAAAAGACTCGATGAATATTCTGGAGGAGTCCGTTGGTAAAACGGAAAAATGTAAAGAAAAAGAACACCTGCCAAAACTACCACATACATGTAGTTTGGACATGTTACAATGTTTGGAGGTAGGTATCAAGAAGTCCGTGAGATAGTCTAGATTCGGAAACTTAGATAAAAAGTGAAGGTGATATATCAGTAATCCCTAAAATAAATCCAGTATGGACTTAGTGGATCACTAAAAGGGATGAAAGAAGTTCAAACTTAAAACGCTATCCCTCCAAAACAAGTCTCGGTGTCAGTAATTAGTATCGTAGGAAATTAGTAGTTAATAAAATTTTCTATAAAATAGTATACCTTTTCTAAAAAATTTATCTCTTTGATCGGTAACGACTTGTCCATAAATAGTCCGTTACATACTCCCGAATAGGACGAATTAAGAATCATTAGGGAAACTCCATCACGAAATAAAATCTATATTTTAGTCTTTAAGACTTTTCAATCTATTTAACAATTTCTAATGTTTTGTTACGCTCTCCTTTAAATTCTTTTAACGGTTTGATTTGAAAAAACTTTTTTTGTACATAGAGGGATTCTTACATCAAACACAAAGACCCATACTGTAGTAATATAAAAGTCCAACTTTTATAGTGAGATTGAAATCACACCTCTTGTCCATCTTTCTCCACCACCCTTATATAATCAACGTTCTTCTAGTTCTATCCTCTCGATCAAGTCACACGATAGGTCGTCTGTTAACGTCAAATCCTATTACGATTACTGCACTTGATGTATATATTCTTTTAGATTTATATAAATATGTATATACATGTATATACACCCACACCCATACACACACATAGAATCACTGGCATTCTCGTACTTTTTTATAAAAATTAAAAAGTCTTGTTTAATTTACTAGTTATTGTTTTAATTAATAGAAACAAATTAAATAAACCTAGTTTGTTTCTTACGAGTTTGATGGCGTGTTAACGTGAGTAGAGTGTACGATCGTTTCATTACGAGTTTTAAGAGATTCGATCCGAAGTCGTTATCCATTTGGCACTTAAAGGTCTACAAGATCGACCAAAACCTTTTCCGTCTCCTTAGTCTCTAGTTTAACGGTTATAGACGACCTAGTAACTTTTTCGTTCCCTTCAGGTCTTTTTTTTTTTGTAGACAAAGACGAAATAACTGATACGGTTTCGGAAACTGACACACCTAGTGTTATTTGACACCTTTTAAGACTTTCTTTACCCTTATGGTCTGGTGGACGGGACGGAGAACTCTTTGGACATATGTTCAGTCCTTCTTTGTCAATCCTGACCTGTACCTTGTTGTCTGACAAAGGTTTATCCTTTTCCTCATGTAGTTTCGACATATAACAGTGGGATGAATAAATTGAAGATAGGTCTCATGTAGTACTCTTTACGACCCGACCTACTTCGTGTTCGACCTTGGTTCTAACGACCTTCTTTATAGTTATTGGAGTCTATACGTCTACTGTGGTGGGAATACCATCTCCCTCTTCTCCTTGATTTCTCGGAGAACTACTTTTACTTACTCCTCTCACTTTTGCAACCGAATTTGGAGTTGTAAGTGTTTTGATTCTAGTACCGTAGACTAGGGTAGTGAAGTACCGTATATCTACCCCTTTATCACCTTTGTCATCGACTGAAATAAAACCCCCCCCCCGAGGTTTTAGTGACGTCTACCACTGACATCGGTACTTTAATTTTCTGCGACGAGGAACCTTCTTTTCAATACTGGTTGGATCTGTCGTATAATTTTTCGTCTCTGTAATGAAACGGTTGTTTCCGGGTAGATAAGTTCCGATAGCAAATAGGTCATCAGTACATACCTACACTCTGAACCTGATATTTCTTTTGACTCGTGGTTTCTTAACTACGGAAACTTGACACCACAACCTCTTCTGAGTAAACTTTTCTGGGACTACGACCCTTTCTAACTCCCGGCCACATTTTCCCCGACTGTCTCTTACTCTACCAACCTACCGTAGTGGCTGAGTTACCGGTACTCAAACAAATCTGAGACCTACAACCATTACCCGTCCCTCCGGACCACACGACGTTAGGTACCCCAACGTTTGTCAGCTTGTGTTGATTCTCTGATTTGACTTGACTTCCAATTACCCAGGTTTCTGACGAATTAGAGTTGAGACAGAAATTTTAGCCCGAAGGGAGCACAAAGTCTAGCATTTCTTAGACGGACTTTACACCCTCTGAACCCAAACTGGGGACCCAACCCTTAAAAGGGACTTCCTTTCGTATCGTTGGGTGAGGTATAAGAACGGATCTTTGAAGGGTACCTGTTCTCCTCGGACCGTCCGGTGTCAGGGACCCTAACGTCTCTCAGTCTGTACTGACTCTTTGAATCGTGTCGTGTAGTAATTTTAATTGAATGGAATACAAATAATCCTAAAACGTAACGGGGGTACTGAACCAATTTATACTTTTTTCGGTACAACAACTCACATAGTAGGTTTGTTTGTGGTTTAGGTTCGTGTAATTATAACAACACTCAAAGTCAATAGTAAATCACAGTCGAGGAATAACATTTTAAGTCTGAATTTACCTTCTTTCATCCCTTTTAGTGATCCAGTAAGTCCATACAGGATTTAGTTTATTCCAGTATTAACTAAACTAAATCCTGACCTGATGTTAAGGGTCTACATAAAGACCATCCTAAGGACATATCAGACGATTACACTTCGTTACAATTCGTGATAATTACACTCCATCTTCTTCTCTCCTCTAGTAATAAAAGGTCTCAGTCACGACCGAATCGTCACAAGTCTCAGTGAGGTCAGTTTGGGACACTTCGTGACCTAAACGACATCGACGGCTCTCTGACCGTTCCCGGGAAAGTCCTAGTAACAAAGAACACCATTATCCTTTTCGAGGATCATCCAAGAACTGTGTATAAATAAATTTAATTAAATAAAATTAACCTCCTATTAATGACATGTTATAACACAAACAAAAACAGTATGTAGTCGTACTTAGTCGATGTCAATATGTACACAGAGGGGTCGGGTGGGACTTAACGGGAGGGTGGTGGTAGGGGTAAGTTACCCTTATCTTTGTTTTGATTTGTTTACCCTGGATTAATTTTACTTTGAAAACGTGTTACTTCCTTTGATATTCGTTCCACTTTTCTGTCGGGAGTCTTTCCGTCCTTCATTATGGTTTGTTTTGTTGACTGTTTCTTAGAGGTTTTATACGTTCGTCGAGTACGTCGAGATATGGTCTTTTTTTCACCAAGAACCATAAATTTTGTTGAAGACTCCTTCTGAGAACAACTTTAATGAACTAAACAACGGTGTTCTACTTAGGAAGTTATCAACGACCAAAGGTTAAAGAAACTAGAAATGAGGTGGGTTGGGTAAGTTACCCACTCTATTCAAAGATTAAGGGACATACGACGACAACGACGTTTCACCGAAGTCAGCACAAACTGAGACGTTGGGGTATCTGCCGTCGGGTGGTCCGAGACGGTAGGGACCCTAAGAGGTCCGTTCTTGTGGCCTCACCCAACGGTAAAGGGAGAGGTTACGTACTTTCACTTTTCACTTTCACTTCAGTGACTCAGCACAGGTCGAGAGACATATGTTCGAACATATTAATCTTATGTTTCCAACGGAGGAAGAGAACTAACTTAGGAATATGTTATGGATTAAAATATGAATTGGTTTGATATATTTCTGATGAAGTCTCCGTAGAATCCAAAAATAACAAGAGGAGGTGAAGAGCCATATGAATATATTTTAACGAGTATTCACAGATGACCTGAAAACTTTTATTTTAACATAAAGGAATATAATTTGGGTGTTAAAATTTTATATCTATTAAATTAAAAACTAGATGTCAGGGACCGTGACGTCTCGGAGACGGATCTTAGTGGTTTACGAGTCTAAGACAGATAATTTTCTAATTACTTTATAAATATCACAGTTCCCGAAGTACAGTTGTAATCATCTATATTACCAGTAGACTCAACTTGAGTGGGTAAGGTCAGGTAGAATCAAGTCTCAGGATCTTACAGCTACAAGTAAGACTTTAGGGAATCTTCTTTACCTCATCGGTAGAAAACAACCTCACCGGTTGTTTTCACAGGTTTTACGTCATGAACCTACGTTAGAGTTTACGTTGTCTTACTAAAGACAAGGAAAGTTTCCGTTTGGTAAGTTATAGTACCATTAGGTTCAACTACGGGACTGGTCATTGTCACTTCTTCGTCTTAAACTTGTCAAGATTCTTCTAGATGTTCTTGAAGATCTTGATTGTGTGTTTTTCAACAGCAAAAGTAATATTCCCTGACCTTACGTTTTCATCTTTCAGTTCTTTGTGGACCTCATTGTCCGTTTAAACCGGAACCTGATGTCTTACTTCGTCCCGTATCCGATTATCTCAAAACAATTCTCTTGCGTGACCAGAATCGTTTATGGGAGAAGGTGTTTGTGTTCTCTTCTGAGATGTGTACCTGTAGTGGTCTACCAGTTGTGACTTTAGTCTAACTAATATAAGATACTTCGGTTTCTACCTTTTCGGGATATGTCAGTCGTTTTTGTTCTGACCCTTGACTGACACCGAGTCTAGTATTTGAGGAATAACGGTTTAAGTCTGACTTTAACTTCTTTCACCTCTTTTGGTGATCTGGTAAGTCCATACTGTATTTGGTTTAGGGAATACTGGTATGTCACCTTCACTCTTTATCTAAATTCCCTGATCTAGACTATCTGTCTCACGGACTACTTGATACCTACCTCCAAACACTGTAACATGTCCTCTGTCCTTAGTTCCGATAGGGGTTCTCTTTCTTTACCTTTTTTCGTTTTAACGACAGACTCTCCGGAATGTTTGTCGACACTTTTCTTCCCTTAGGTTTTCGTTTCCTCTTTTCCTTGTTATATGGGTAAACTTACGTCTAAAGGTTTCTTATCGTTCCTCTTTATTCTTTCGGAAGGAGTCATTAGTTACGTTTCTTTATTTTCTTTTGTTATCTTACCCTTTCTGATCTCTAGAGAAGTTCTTTTAATCTCTATGGTTCCCTTGTAAAGTACGTTTCTACCCGAACGATTTCCTGTCTTTACGATACCTAGATTGTCTTCGTCTTCTATTCTTCTCCACCGTTCTTTTGTATCTTCTTGACATGTTTTTTCTAGAAGTGCTGGGTCTATTAGTACTACCACACTGGTGAGTAGATCTCGGTCCGTAGGACCTTACACTTCAGTTCACCCGGAATCCTTTGTAGTGATGCTTGTTTCGATCACCTCCACTACCTTAAGGTCAACTCGATAAAGTTTAGGACTTTCTACTATGACACTTTCACGACGTGAGTTATACGGTCGGTTAAACCTTTTGAGTCGTCGCCGGTGTCCTGACCTTATCCAGTCAAAAGTAAGGTTAGGGTTTCTTACGAGTTTGATGGTGTGTTAACGTTAGTAGAGTGTACGATCATTTCACTACGAATTTTAAGAGGTTCGGTTCGAAGTCGTTATGTACTTGACACTTGAAGGTCTACAAGTTCGACTAAGATCTTTTCCGTTTCCTTAGTCTCTAGTTTAACAGTTGTAGGCGACATAGTAATTTTTCCGTTCTCTCAAGGTCTTTTTGTAGATATAGACGAAATAACTGATACGGTTTCGGAACTGACACACCTAGTGTTATTTGACACCTTTTAAGACTCTCTCTACCCTTATGGTCTGGTGGATTGGACGGAGAACTCTTTGGACATACGTCCAGTCCTTCGTTGTCAATCTTGACCTGTACCTTGTTGTCTGACCAAGGTTTAGCCCTTTCCTTATGCAGTTCCGACACATAACAGTGAGACAAATAAATTGAACATACATCTCACGTAGTACTCTTTACGACCCGACCTTCTTCGTGTTCGACTTAAGTTCTAACGACCCTCTTTGTAGTTATTGGAGTCTATACGTCTCCTGTGGTGGGAATACCGTCTTTCACTTCTTGATTTCTCGGAGTACTACTTTCACTTTCTCCTCTCCACTTTTTCAACCGAATTTCGAGTTGTAAGTCTTTCGATTCGAGTACCGTAGACCAGGGTAGTGAAGTACCGTTTATTTACCCCTTTGTCACTGACTGAAATAAAAAGACCCGAAGATCTTAGTGACGTCTACCACTAACCACGGTACTTTAATTTTCTACGAATGAAGAACCTTCCTTTCAATATTAGTTAAATCTGTCGTATGATTTTTCGTCTCTGTAAGGAAACAGTTGTTTACAGGTATATCACTCCCGATGCCAAAAAGTTGACCAGTACATACCTGTACTCTCAACTCTTTCGACTCACGTCTTCTTCACTACGAAAACTTGGCACCACAACCTCTTCTAAGAACTCTAAGGGAACCTGACGTTCCTCTAGGTTGGTCAGGTAGGGTTTCCTCTAGTCAGGACCCACAAGTAACCTTCCTGACTACAACTTAGACTTCGAGGTTATGAAACCGGTGGACTTCCCTTCTAGACTGAGTAAACTTTTCTGGGACTACACCCTTTCTAACTCCCGTCCTCCTCTTCCCCTACTGTCTCCTACTCTACCAACCTACCGTAGTCGCTGAGTTACCTGTACCCAAACCTACCTGATGTCCTCAACTACTACCTGTCCATCGGGACCACACCACACCAAGTATCCCGGCGTTTCTCAGTCTGTGTTGACTCGCTGACTTCACTTGACTTGATTATCACAGTTTACTTAACTAAAAATAGGTCCCTAGATGATAGTACGATGATAGTACAGGTATACCTGACCCCTTCATGTCTCTATACAAATACATTTAAAAATATAACAGAAAGGGAGATGTATCATTTTCTCAGAGACTTTGGTTATAACCTCTTAATTGACACACCTCGGTCAAAATATAAAAATTTTTGGATTTTAAGTTCATTAGGTATCAAGAAATATTGAATTTTTTTACCCTTTGTAGAGTAAGTGGATTTTCTTTTTACACTTTACTTAAGGTACTTCTTTTTTAATGGGTCCCCTATAAGACTTAAAACGTCTTATTTTCTGAACGGGTAAAAGGAAAATAATCGAAACATCTGTATTGACGTTTTAATTGTTTGGCACTTTAAGTTGTGGTGTGGTTTGTCATTGTCTACGGACTGAAACGTCAACGATCTCGTTTTTTTTAGTTGCTTATATAAAATTTTTTAACTTCTCTCTAGTAAAACGAAGGAAACTTTTGAGTCTGTAAACGTACGAAATAGGTACGGATAAATCTTTTCTAAGTAAAAGTTACATGTGAGATCTTTTCACCACGATATATTCTTTGTAAAGTTTTGAATAATCTCGTAACGGTAGTATATAATTGAACATTTATATTGAACGTCTGTTGTTACTATTAGTGTTTATGAAATATCTCAATATTTATGGAATATAAACACACACAATAAGGTCTAGATGAATGTTTCCGACAAAGAAATTTTTAAATAGAGTTTTAATATAGAGATTCATTTCATTATAAGATTATTAATTACCAAAAAGAAAGTATGTAAGTGTCCTAATGGTTATAATTAAAACACCTCTTAAAATAACGATGTACACAAATCTTAAGAGAATCTTACGAATGTAAAACACATTTTAGAGAAACTTTAATAACTCTCCTTTAAATCAGGTAAATATTTATTTGAAGATTGGATTTTTTATTTTAGTATGAGAAACTACGCCCATCAGTCAAGAATCTTAGAATACAGTTCCTATCCTAGTCTCTACATATTCTTTTGAATACACGGTTATACCAGTCGATGTATAGTCGTCATAAACATTTCACTTTTTACCTATATAAATACATATATAACGATTTATATGTTACTATCACCTTACTAATTTACGTCACATAAGTATATTCCTTGGTGCGTCGACATTCATACGTACTAAATGTAAGTACGTACAAGTCAGTACACGTTGAGAAACGATGGGATACCTGACATCGGGTAGTCCGTGGAGACAGGTACCTTAAAAGGTCCACTCTTATGACCTCACCCAACAGTAAAGGAGGAGGTTTCATAGAAGGGTTGGGTTCCTAGTTTGGGTTCAGAGAACGTATAGGACGAACCGTCCGTCTAAGAAAAGGTGACACAGTGGATCCATCTTCCCTGATAATTTAATGTACCTCTTTAAAAAATATAATATTACGTTTTATTTTACTGTTGATAGAATAATGTAAATATTTTATAGTCGAGGGTGAGTTCACGTTTTACGTTTGCGTGTTTGTATATATGTTTTAAACAATGACCATATATATATTCCTTCTTACGATTACTACCAATAAAGACTCTACTCTTATATTCATCCACAAAAGGAAATAGAGGAAGAAATGTATAAATAAAGATCAAGAATTTTAAAAGACACTATTTGTAGTTATTTTTACATTGTGAACCAGGACAAAATCTTTGAATTATCATCTTCTCTCAAACTGGTCAGTTACTGAACATATTATTCATTTCATATAAAATACACTTAAGTCAAATACACTTAACATATTGACTGTAATACTCTTGTCATCTCCATTACATTATACCATTCCAAAAAAAAATTAAATACCATAATTTTATAAATTCATAAGTTTTATAATAATTATAATAGTATTATAATAGTTATCAAGTGTATGTCCTCTTGAATATTGTTTACATGGATGGGTATATACTTTTCCTCCCAGACTAAACACTTTTAAAGAGTCTCTTTTTTTACTCAACTCTGTCCTTCCTAGTTATCTTATCTATATTTCGTCTTATTCTCTAGTAAAACTTGTCTGTTATCGAAACCGCTTCTACGTTTTGACCTTGTTACGCGTAAACTTCTTGACATTTCGGGGTCATAATCTTACCTCTACTGAAACTGTCACATTAAACTCCACTAGGACCTTTCTATCCACCCGGAACAAATCCGTCCCAGAAGATGGTGGACTTCTTTCGATAGAAAATAACACCTCTGTCACCCTTCGTTCAAAGAGTCATTTCTGTATCGTAATAGTGTATAAATTTACCAATAAGAGACATGGTATCTCTGATCTAACTTCCTGGTCCGAATCGTTTACCTACAATCTTTTAATTGTTATTTAACTCTTACTACCATTGAACCTGTCTCAACACCGTTATTTATACCTGACGTTATTCGTCAAAACACTCTAGACCCCGACTACATCATCCTCTTTTGTACGTACTGAGTTCGAACTCGTTGAGCCATTCACTACTACCGTAAATTAAATTTGACTAGAAACCTACACCCCTTCTAAATCTTCTTCTGTACAAACTGTACAAGTCAAAATCCATAGAAAAACTATACATTCACCTCTAAAACTTATCCACCAAACTATAAATGTCTACTTCGAATCTTTTGTCAGATCTGAACCTTAAACATAATTACCTCTACCAGTTTAAAGAGAGATACCCGGACCTACAGAGTAGTGAACGGTAAGTATATTACTAAAAATAAAAACAGGAACCCTTTTACATACTAAGTATCTGATCCTCATTCACGATTCATTTTATGTGTTTATAGTTATTACCATTTTAAGACTTCAATTCTAAAAGTATATATATGGATATACACATATACAATAGTCTCTTCCGTTACCGCGGGTATGTATATATACGTATATATATCGTACGTACACATATATATATATATATATATATATATTTTAATCTTCATCTCATGTTACGAAGTGAATTAAAAGATATACTCTGTCCATCCAACATTATTTTGTAGTTGTTATTTAGGTTAGATTTATAATTATCTTAATACATTACGGACCTCTGATGGTAAAGACAGAGCTCTTAATTGTGTTTTTAACTAGTTTTATGATAGGTCAAACTTTGTCTAAGGGTCGGAATCGAGACTGGAATAGATAGTTAATGTTTATTTAGAGAGAAACAAGTGAATAAATAATTTTACTAGAGTCTATCAACCAACGGTTCTTATAAACTTTTAGAGAGTAAACTATCTCCTGACTATCCTCATGACTATAACAGATTTACAACGAATGGTAAAGTGACTTCTGTTCACCAGTCCAATTTTATGTTGTTTGTTTTTCACACAGAAAAGTTTAAGACTTGGTAGGAAATGTAATACAGATTCCGTTTATTACCTTCAAAACACATAAATAATTCTGAAAGTCAAAAAATATTTCTTTAGGAAAGTTAACATAATGGATCTTAGGATCCTATAACCGATACATACATAATTTTACAAGAAGATACTTAATCTTCAACCAAATTATATGTAAAGAACCTGGTATTGAAATAGGGAGTTTTCGTCTATCTGTATCGAGGTCATAAAGGATCGAAATATCCATCAACACCGTTTCAGATTCCAGTTGAGTTCAGTGACCGTACGAAAAAAAAAAAAAAAAAAAAACGGGACTAACGAAAACAAGACAGTTTTATAAAGTTTCGGGATATTTAAGTGGACTTACGGAAGTTAACGACCAAAAGACACAAAGAACTCTTTGTGACATAAAGGAAAGATCGTTGTATAAGACACAGAGAATACTAGTGTATATTTAACTTTTTCCTTTTCTTTCATTTTTTACTTTTTGTTTGAAAGGGAATCAAACCAAAACTAAAATAGATAATAGATAGATAGTAGTAGAAAAGGAAATGAAAGAAATAAACTTAATGACACTATTAAACGGAAAAGGTAGTGGTAGGGGGTGATATAAAATTAAGAAGAGTCGATACAGTGAAAGGAGAGCTATCAGATAAACAAATAAAGTCTAAGAAAAGAGGTACGGAAAAGAAGTAATGACCCGAACGAAGATAAGAGAGAAAAATTTAATAAAAAAAAAATGAATAAAGATTCAGGATATTAACAAAATAAAATCAAATTGATAGGAAGTTGAACCTAGAATTAGAAAATACAGTGTAAAATAACGGGAATTTTTGGAAAATAAACTAGGAAAATCGGAAATTACTATGACTCTTTCATACTTTATAAAGAACAACTTTTAATACACAAAGAGAGACACTTTACCTATGTGCAAACAGACGTATAAAACGTGACGAAAAATGAAAAATTGAGAGTTCACAAAGACACACCAATAATAAAAGAAGAGTAATAAAAAATTTTCGTCTCTATTAAACAGACAAAAATTAAATTAAAACAAAGAGGGGTTTATATAGTAAACACGTCAGACAAAACGGAAATGAAGGTACTGTATATCAATAACCATGTCAATGTCAACTAGAAACTTGTTGATTCCTAAGTCCCACGATAGGAGGTACGTCCCTTTTTAAATGTGTATATCACACGGGAGGTATAGACTCAAAAGAGACATAGACACCAATTCGTAAACGTCTAAATTGGTTGGTATCTAGTGTATCATGATAACATAGATGATAACTTTTTTCAGACATATATTCAACTGGACACGTTAAGTTTAGACATAATTCCCAGTTGACATGAAGTTTTCTGGTCGAACTTCTGGTACGTGATTACTAGAAAATAGAACACAAATTAAATACGTCTCGACTTCCTTTGATCCAGTTCCTAATGTCATGAAAAATACAAATAAGGTCCGGAGAGAGTTGTCGGTCTCAGGGAATTCTACCCGAAAACACAAAACCTCACAAGTAATTATCATCCACGTTATTATTTGGAAACGAAGAAGGTCACAGTTCGACAAGTAAGGAGTTTAATTAGGTGGGGGAAAGTCGATGGACGTAGTCAGAATAATGTCGATCTTAATCCCTTCATCTATTTTGAGTCTTTACGAAATCAACATCGGATGACAATAAATAAATACAATGGTGTTTTATTACGTTTGTGTAATCGAATAGGTTTCGGTGAGTCAGACACCCCTCGTACCGAGTAAATTCCTTCATTTAAAGTTACATCTACCTCTAATCTCCTTTCCCCTCGTACTCATTTTACCTTTACCATTTCAACCCATCGGTCAGACCCGTCTCTGTATATATGTGAGTTGAGAATTTATAAATCTTCTCAAAGTCTTCCATTCACAGTACTACACTAATCTAGACACAAAAGTCCTCTATATAGAACGTTGTACCTCTTATCTAAGTGTCACAACGACCACCTTTATCCGGTGTTACTATTAGTAAAGATAAACTAACTATCAATACTTAACTGTCTTTGTGTACGTAAACACTAACTAAATCAACAGTTCTACTACTTTAAATCTCTTCAGACTGAGTCTTCATATTTAAACCCTTTATAACTGTAAACATGGTTAATTTTGATACCCAAACTCGAGAGGATCTTTAGATTATAACTAACTATTTTTAGACGTCCGAATCTAAACTCGTAACTACTAAAGGTTATAATTTTTTTTGTACTGTTCTTTTATATCCCGTCCCCTTTTGGACGTTTTTTTACACTGATCCTTCGATGTACTATGATTTATCAGGGAAATCTTATGTAGTAAAGGGAATCTATTCTATAAATACTACGGTCAAATATCTCCCATAATCGGATTTCACCAATTCTCGTACTCAAGACCGTAGTCTATTGATAAGACATTAATCTGAGACTGGGGTTACTAACGGTAACACACGGTGTACAATATTTGGAAAGATACAGAGACAAGGAGAACTCTTATTTTTAACAAGAATACGGTACCTTAAAATACTCAATTTTATACGTGAACTGTATATTATTACGACTGTTTACCGATGTCAGTATCGACGTCACAGACACTATCAACACTTAAGGTCGTGACACAATGTTTAGAGTATAAAAACAGTCCTTTCTCGATTTGATGTATCAATACTTCCGTTCTTATTATAAACATTTTATTAAGATTTGAATATCTTTTTTATAAGTTGATAATACAGTTTGGTCAATTTCCTTTCGTCAATCTCCGGATACTATTACTCCTTGTATAAGTACCTTCAGTAGTCAAGTTCAACGAAACCTATCTCACAACTTAAACTTTATGATCTGTACTTGAAGATGACCAATAGAGAATGACATATTATTTTGTCCGATTTTACGTCGTTAACCGTTAACAAGTGTAATAGGAACCAAGAGATTCAAATGTCAAACCTTAATCAAGTCGACCCACCAAGAAGACGATAGTAGAGTACAGTGATTACACCGACTTCTGACCTTTTTTTTGACGTACCCGTACTTAAGAACTTTTTCAACGGAACGGGTTTTATGGAGACCAGAGTACAGATTACAAATCCCGAGTGACAGTCTACTAAATATATCCTTCCACATCAATCTTACTAAACAGAGACGAGATGAACCAAAAAGTAGGAGATATCCTATCTGATCCGTAGAAGTGTCTACTAGAACCCCGTCGTAAGGTTCTTTCACTTTTATCTTAGACACCCTGAAGATTTCCGGATCCGATTCATGAGGTAGTTTAAACAAAGGAGACTTAAAACAAATAGTTTCCTTCAGTGTTCAGGATTAAGTTCTCTTACCTCTTGACCTAAGATGAAGAACTACCCTCCCCTTTTTTTACATCGTTGTAGAGTAACTTCTTTATATATGAGTATCCTTACCCCGTCTGTACCCAGATTTTCATATAAGGTCTTTTATCTTTACTTTTCGTTTTATGCTGTTATCGTACTTGATGACTTACGACTTTTTGACTCGATTCGACCGACCGAAATACACTTTTAAATGAACACTACTCAAAAACTCCATATATTTCATAACTAAGTACCTCAAAGATCTTTCTGTGACAGATCATGTTAATATAAAACTCTGTGTCTCTCGGTTTGTATTGCAAAATTTAATAAAAATTTTACATCGTTCTTTATTCATTTTATTCATAAAATAAACTGAGACATAATTATAACTATATATTAATAAATTTACCCGTTAGTCACGAAAACTTCATAAACTTTGTAAAATGTAATAAAGCACATGATTCATAAAATTTCTTCCACACTAAAAATTAGCGTCTCGTAAAACCAGGTCTAATCTANTTTAGGGAACGTAAGGATATGTGCTTATTACTCTTTCATCTTTTTCTTTAATTCCTTTGTTAAGGTAAGTGGTAACGTTGCTTTTCTTATTTTATGAATCCTTATATAGATGGATTTCTTTGATTTCTGGATATATATCTTTTGATATTTTGTGACTACTTTCTAAGTACCTCAAAGATCTTTCTGTGACAGATCATGTTAATATAACACTCTGTGTCTCTCGGTTTGTATTGCAAAATTTAATAAAATTTTTACATCGTTCTTTATTCATTTTATTCATAAAATAAACTGAGACATAATTATAACTATATATTAATAAATTTACCCGTTAGTCACGAAAACTTCATAAACTTTGTAAAATGTAATAAAGCACATGATTCATAAAATTTCTTCCACACTAAAAATTAGCGTCTCGTAAAACCAGGTCTAATCTATAGAAAGTGTACATGTCTTCTGTCGCCAGTTAGACAACCTGTCAAGTCGGTATACTACGACCCAAATCTTAAAAATTAAATTACTGAAATCTTTATATAATAAACATTGATCATTCTCACCTTCCTATACTCGGACCATACTAACATAGGTACTCTAATATTAAGATCCATTCCGTGATTACCCATAAATATTTTCAATAATTACTGATAGTAATAAAGGAGTAGTTTATGATTCCCATAACGGGTTACAAATACAGTTACACGAAACCTGGGGACTATTATATATTAGAATAATAAGAATTCGTTTCAGACATTTTTGTTAAAACAAAGTGACACGTTTTACCTATATCTAAACTTCATATCTCGTTGTGACACTTTTTGATTTCATATCTCGTCACTTTTGTTCTGGTAGTTAATCCTTTACTGTCTTACTCCTCTTTCATGACTTATGTATCTCTTTCCCTTCGGTTTGGAGTACCTCCCTGGTTCGCCTATGGATAATTTTCTGAATCACTGACTTTTTCTTTGTCTTTTGACAATAGTAACGAAGAGTCGGAAAACCGATTCTGTTCACGTCTTTTGACAATAGTCTTTCTCACTGAAAATCGAAGTCTCTCTGACTCAACAGATATATCACGAGTATACCTTTGGAACTCTCTTGGACCTCTGAAAAGAGAAAACTTCTTCTTCACCCCTTTTTAATCGAGTTACTGATCTAAACCACCGTTTTTTTTAGTTTGATAGTAATTACTTTCTCTTTCTTTCGTCCGATCACATTCGACTTCCTTTCGATTCTTTGCAAAACTTTTTTCTTTTCCCTATTGTTTAAGTTTTCGATATTCTTTAGTTCCTTCGATTCTTAATTTCTTTTGGTTAGTCCAACACATTAATTCTTTATCAAACCTCTTCCGCTACCGTGGGGTGAGGTCATGAGAACAGACCTTTTAGGGTACCTTCCTCCTCGGACCATCCGACGTCAGGTACCCCAGTACTTCTCAGCCTGTGCTGATTCACTGAAGTGAAAGTGCAAAGTGAAACCACTATAAAGTTTGTTTATGTAGTTATTGTACTCCGGGTCTTTTGTTAGACAATTAAAACAAGCCCTTCTTTCCTTTGTTACTGATATTTATTAAAGAATTCTTTAAAATATGACCTCGATTCGTTCTGACTTTTTATGAATAACTAGGTACCAGTTTTCTTCCTCCTTTTTAGTAGAGTTTTACAGACATTTTTTAATTTTACGATTTCGTGTACAATTTAATATTTAACCCCCTTTAGAGTATGTATCTCTTCTATGATCGTTTCACTTAGTTGATTCCTTCACTATTTTTTACGTTTTATTATGAAAGGTAATGTCACGCTAGGAGTCGTCACTATGGTCTAAAAATCTAACATATGAGAGTCTTTAAACCAGACAAAAGAGGAAAATGAATGGTATTGGGTAATGAAAAAGAGATTGAGGAGAATATGGGATAGTGTGTTTATGTCTACGTGTCTAATTTTCATTACACAACTATTCTTTAACTTGTAACAGGAGTAACTCTTCTTTGATTGGTTAGGGTTTTGGGAACATGATTCGTCTATCTGTAAATCCTCAGTACAAAGAACCCCACTCCCCCTTAGACCCTTCATTTCAAACGTAAAAACAATGCGTCCACCATCGACACAAACGTGAGTGGTAGTAAAATTTGTGACGTAAGATTTCTGGTGGTAACTCTGGTGATTCTTTCACTTTCACTTCAACGAGTCAGGACAGACTGAGAAACTCTGGGGTCCCTGACATAGGATGGTACGAGGAGGAAGGTACCCTAAAAGATCCGTTCTCATGACCTAACCCCACGGAAAAGGAAGAGGTCCCCTAGAAGGACTGGGTCCCTAGCTTGGACCCAGAGGGGTCAACATTCGTCTGCGAAATGGGAGACTCGGTGGTCCCTTCAACTCTGGTGATTCCTTATCTATTTATATTACAAAAAATCATAGTCAAGGTGAAAGGGACTGTGTCCTTGTCTGTGTCACAACCTCCCTTTTCCTCAGAATCGTCATAATGAAAAAAGCGGAGAGAGTGACCTGACATACGATGAATCGTGTGTGTGTCCGTGACTTGTCATGTCTACATTTTTCCTCCTCTCACTTTTTCGTCGAATTTTGAGTTATAGGTTTTTTTGATTCTAGTATCGTAGACCAGGGTAGTGAAGTACCGTTTATCTACCCCTTTGTTACCTTTGTCACTTACGTAAATAAAAGAACCCGAGGTTTTAACGACGTCTACCACTGACGTCGGTACTTTAATTTCCTACGAACGAGGAACCTTCCTTCGTTACTGTTTGGATCTGGTTCATAATTTTTCGTATCTGTAGTGAAACAGTTGTTTTCATGTACATCAGTTTCGATACCAAAGAAATCAACAGTACATACCTACACTAAATCTGATATTTCTTCCGAGTCGTGGTTTCTTAAGTACGAAAGTTTGAAAACATAACCTCTTCTGAGAACTCTTAGGGAACCCGAGTTCATCTAGTTTGTTCAGTTAGGATTTTCAGTTGGGACTTATGAGTAACCTTCCTGACTACGACTTCGACTTCGAGGTTATGAAACCGGTGGACTACGCTTAACGGTTGAGTAAGTTTTTGTGGGACTACGACTCTTTCTAACTTCCGTCCTCCTCTTCCGCCCCCTGTCTCTTACTCTACCAACCTACCGTAGTGACTGAGATACCTGTACTCAAAGTCGTTCGAGGTCCTCTACCACTTCCTGTCCCTTCGAACCACAGGACTTCAGGTACCTCAACGTTTATTAACCTGTGTTGAATCATTGACTTATTGTTCCTGTTGTTGTTTTAAATTCTTTTCTCTATTTTCTACTAAAGTTAGATTTCAATCTATGGACTGACTTCAGACTTATATCAAAGTCAAGTCAAGTCAAGTCAAGTCAGTGAGTCAGCACAGACTGAGAAACACTGGGGTACCTGACGTCGTGTGGTCCGGAGGGACAGGTAGTGGTTGAGGACCTCAAATGAGTTTGAGTACGGGTAACTCAGCCACTACGGTAGGTTGGTAGAGTAGGAGACAGTAGGGGAAGAGGAGGACGTAAGTTAGAAAGGGTCGTAGTCCCAGAAAAGTTTACTCAGTCAAGAAGTATAGTCCACATCAAATTTTCATTTCTTATACCAGAATTTGTCACCGTTACTTTACTGTTACCTTTCGTAAAGTGGTTAAACCCTGTCACAATTACGTTAAAGGACACTGGATACATGTTACTCCGGTTTGTTTGACTTTGAAGTCTCAAACCTCGTCTCTTTCCAAATAACGTTCCGGTACTTTACTCTGTCCACCGCGTACGGGATTTTTCGAGACCTGAGTGACTTCACAAAGTCTTTTCGTGAAAAACTTTCGGTCTACTGTCTTCCTCCAGTGTCTCAGACACTAGGCGAATACGTGTCAAGAGAATAACCGGTTACCACTCCATCGTCCCACTACAGTGTCCCCAATTGTAGTAGCCAGGAATCCGAGGTCCTCCGGACCCCAATACACGGGTACCTGTAGTTCATTAATTGCAGAAGGTAAACAACCTCCCCTCCTCCAAAAAATTGTAGACGTTTTATTGAGTCCTTTACACGCAATTTATGATGGTTTATGATATGAAATCTCTCCTCCATTCATCTCCTATACCCCTTCAGAAGAAGGTCCCTTTCGGGGTGACCCAAGACGAACCGACATTTTCATATAGTGAACATCTCAAGTGTACCATAAACGAGTAATATGGTAGTATCTTTCGAGTCTAACAAGTCAGAAGGGTAACCCATATACCTGTGAAGAGTATTGTTTAGTTGGACAAATGTATCTACACTCCATCCTTTTATTACAAGAGAGAGAGAAGATCCAACACCCGACTATTTTCTGAATAATTGTCCTCTCTTTGTTTGTCTTCAAATTATTGTATGTATGGAAGACACACCGAAGGGACAACCGAGTAACCATTTCTTGGACGGTTGATGACGTCCTCTGTGTCCAAGGGAAGGACACAGTCCTTGTAGAGGACGTCTTCCTTTATTGTTGTGTGAGGTCATAAGAACGGACTTTTTAGGGTGCCTGTCTCCTTTGACAGTCTGATGTCAGGTACCCCAGTGTTTCTCAATCTGTCCTGACTCGCTGATTCGTACGTACTTTCATGTATGGAGGATACATGTTTTCTATGATTCCTGTTGACTCATTGAGGGGGTTTGTCAGATTCGGTTACGAAAGTTGTGTTACCGATTTCCGTTTTATTCTAGAACCCCTTTCCTCACTTATCAATACCCTCAGATAGTTTCTTTTCGTGTCATCTTATCCCATTCCAGTAATACGTCTAAATCCGGTAATGGATTAGGTAACTGTTCTCAAGGATCTCTCAGAAAAAGACTATCTCTCACCCTTTATGGGAACTTTCACCTTTAAAGGGAATATTTACATTTATAGTAAATGTTTGTCCACCGAATATAAGTGAAAAGTCTTACAGAGGACACAGACGACAAAGAATTTTTGTTTCTTGGATTTTATTAAGAATACGGTTTCTACGTATAAGACCCCACCTTTTAAGACGAGGGGAAGTATCTATTTGAAAGAGTATTTGAATCAATGACTTAAAGATTCAATCTTAAATCTTTAAATTAATTATAGATAATTGTCTGAACACCTAACTATGAAACAATTTATTATTTCCGATAAGTAATTCACTTCATATAAGGACCGTTTGAGTTGTTCAAAGAAATGATGTATTGGACGTTGAAATGTTATATAATGATTATTAATTTTGGTAATAATCGTGATGTGATATTTTACCTTTGACGTTGTTTTAAATTACTATCTACCCTCATGTACTGTATAATTATACTGAAATGACTTTTTAGTTTCCTAGGTTTAAATCGTCATACATTTAGAATCATTTTTATTTCACTTCAGTTTCAAGTTCTGTTTTAATTTCAATTATCTTATACTTATCCATTTAATTTCTTTAAATTTTAACAGGACAACACGTAACTTTCTATCAAATCAAGTCAAGTCAAGTCAGCGACTCAGCACAGGCTGAGAAACGTTGGGGTACTTAGCGTCGTGCGGTCCGGAGGGACAGGTAGTGGCTGAGGGCCTCAAGTGAGTCTGAGTGCAGGTAACTCAGTCACTACGATAGGTCGGTAGAGTAGGAGACAGCAGGGGAAGAGGAGGACGGGGGTCAGGGAGGGTCATAGTCTCAGAAAAGGTTACTCAGTTGAGAGGCGTACTCCACCTGTTTCACGACCTCAAAGTCGAAATCGTAGTAAGGAAGGTTTCTTTAGGGTCCCGACTAGAGGAAGTCTTACCTGACCAACCTGAAGGAACGTCAGCTTCCCTAAGTGTCCTCAGAAGAGGTTGTGGTGTCTAGTTTTAGTAGTCAAGAAGTCACGAGTCGGAGAAGTGACAGGTTGAGAGTGTAGGTATGTACTGGTGTCCTTTTTGGTATCGGAACTGATCTACCTGGAATCAACACTTTCATTACAGAGACAAAACTTATATGATAGAGCCAACCAGTTTTGAAAAGAAGGTTCCTCATTCACAGAAAATTAAAGTACCGACGTTAGTGGTAGACGTCACTAAAACCTCGGGTTTTTTATTTCAAACTACGACAAAGGTGACAAAGAGGTAGATAAAGGGTACTCCATTACCCTGGCCTACGGTACTAGAAACAAAAGACTTACAACTCGAAATTCGGTTGAAAAGTGAGAGGAGAAAATGAAAGTAGTTCTCCGAAAAATCAAGGAGAAGTGAAAGACGGTATTCCCACCACAGTGACCGTATGGACTCCAATAACTAAAAAGAGGGACGTTAGAACTAAGGTCGAACACAAAGAAGGTCAGGTCGCAAAGAGTACTACATGAGACGTATCTTCAATTTATTCGTTCCACTGTTATATGTCGGAATGCATGAGGAGAAGGATAAACCTTGCTCAGACAACAAGGTACAGGTCAAGATTGACAACGAAGGACCGGACGTATGTCTAAAGAGTTCTCCGTCCAGTCCAGTAGACCAGAAGGGTAGAGAAAGACTCAAAAGGTGTCAAATAACACTAGGTGTGTCAGTTTCCGAAACCGTATCAGTTATTTCGTCTTTATCTACAAAAAGACCTTGAGGGAACTAAAAAATTACTAGGTCGTCTACAACCGTTAAACTAGGGACCAAGGAGACGGAAAAGGTTTTGGTCGAACTTGTAGTCCTTCAAGTGCCAAGTGTATGACGACTTCGGACCGAACCTCTTAAAACTCGTAATGAAATGATCGTACACTCTACTCACGTTAACACGCCATCAGACTCGTAAGAAACCGTAACGGAAAGAAACCTTAACCTTACTTTTGATTGGAAAAGGTAAGGACACCGGTGACGACTCAAAAGGTTTAAACGACCGTATAACTCACGTCGTGAAAGTGTCGTAGTATAAAGTCCTAAACTTTGTCGAGTTGACCTTAAGGTAGTGGAGGGGATCGAAACAAGACTCACTACGAAGGATTCCGGGTGAACTGAAGTGTAAGGTCCTACAGACCGAGTTCTACTCACTAGTGTGGTAGCACTAATAGGTTCAGTACTTCTAGGAAAAACATGTCAAGAAGACACATAAGAACGGTAGAGAAGAATTATGGAAGACGAAGACAATCCAGGTATGGTAAAGGCAGGAAATAGCTCGGGAAGAGAGGTACTTTACAAGGGAAACATAGAGATTAAAAGAACAGTACCTGG
Organism: Capra ibex; assembly: GCA_006410555.1. NCBI lineage: Eukaryota > Metazoa > Chordata > Mammalia > Artiodactyla > Bovidae > Capra > Capra ibex. The sequence goes on from SJYO01026388.1 coordinate 33,724,174, forward strand.
ACTGTAAGGTCCAAGGATACGTTATAACGAGAAATGTCGTAGCCTGGAACGAAGATTGAGGTCAGTGTAGGTGTCGACCCATAACAAAAACGAAACCGAGGTAGGGAAGTGAGAAAGACCTCAATAAAGAGGTGACTGGAGGTCATCGTATAACCCGTGGATGACTGAACCCCTCAAGGAGAAAGTCATAGGATAGTAAAGTGGAAAGTATGACAAGTACCCCAAGAGTTCCGTTCTTATGACTTCACCGAACGGTAAGGGAAGAGGTCACCTGGTGTAAGACAGTCTGGAGAGGTGGTACTAAGTGGGTAGAACCCAACGGGGTACCCGTACCGAATCAAAGTGACTCAATCTGTTCCGACGCCAGGATCAGACTAATCTAACTGATCTAAAGACACTCATACCAAAGTAACACAGACGGGAGACTACGGGAGAACGTTGTGGTTTGTAGAATGCACCCAAAGAGAATGGAACCCGCACCCCATAGAGAAGTACCGACGAGGTCGTTTCGTGTCGACGACGAGGAATGGAACCTACTCCCCATAGAGGAGGGCGGCGGGGAGGACTGAAAGTTACACCTTACCGAGGAGATCCAGGAGGACACGGGCGTGACGTTGGTGAGGAACCTGCACCACAACGAGGAGGGCCGGAGGTGGGACCGGAGCCTACGCCCCACCGAGGAGAGCCCGCGGCCCACTTCCTATTCACATTCTATTAAATAATTCTTTATAACCTAAATTTTTATAAGGTACATCTATTTATTTTACAATGACACAAGGGACTATATCGATACAAATTTAGAATAATATCACAAATATAATCCGTAATCTTGAAAATTTAACGTTAAGAATGTTAAAACTTTCGTATATATACAATTAAAACATTTGACTACGTTCTGACTCAAAAAAAAAAAAGAGAAACAATGTTTCAAGAGGATCTTATAACTAGACTAAAACTATTGTATCTTAAGATTTCCTTTTAATAATAAAACACAAATTGGTTTGCAAACTACGAAAGGTTAACACCACGATCTCTTCTGAGAACTCTCAGGGAACCTATCGTTCCTCCAGTTTACTCAGTTAGGTTTTCCTTTAGTTGGGACTTATAAGTGGTCTTCCTGACTACGACTTCGACTTCGAGGTCGTGAAACTGATGGACTACTCTTCTCGGTTTATTAACCTTTTCTGTGACTGAGATCCTTTCTAACTTCTGTTTTCCTCTTCCCCCTTCTTTCCTTACCAAGTTATCGTAGTGGCTGAGTTACCTGTATTTAGACTCGTTTAAGGGTCTCTATCACATCCTGTCTCCTCGGACCGTACGATGTCAAGTACCCCAGAGTTTATCAGTTTTGTTGAATCGTTCACTTTTTGTTGTCGTTAAACTAATTTTACGGACAATGACCGTAGACTTTATATGGAGAAACCGTATTCCTAATAGAACTTGACCAATTTAAATTCGTTGTCGTCTGTATCCTCTTCGAGACCTTTGGTTCCTTTACAATGAGAGAACATTCTATGTAAATGGTTATTTTCTCTTTAGAGGTGAAGTTTCCCACAGAAGTAGTCATGGTCCTTCTCTTCCTCCTATTGTATGGATCTTACCTCTTCCGTAGTTGAATTTAGTTGTATTATTGGTGCAGAAATAAATGACACAAAAGGACCATTGGAGGGTATTGTTGAACGGAGTAGGATAGGTTGAGGGTATATTGTAGAAAATAGGAAGTCAAGTCAAGTCAAGTCAATTCAGCGAATCAGTACAGGTCGAGAAACGTTGGGGTACTTGGTGTCGTACGGTCCGGAGGGACAGGTAGTGGTTGAGGACCTCAGGTGTGTTTGAGTACAGGTAACTCAACTACTACGGTAGGTTGGTAGAATAGGAGACAGGAGGGGAAGAGGAGAACGGGAATTAGAAAGGGTGTAGTCCCAGAAAAGTTTACTCAGTCGAGAAGTGTAGTCCACCGGTTCCATAACCTCAAAGTCGTAGTTGTAGTCGGGAAGGTTACTTGTAGGTCCTGACTGCTGGAAATCCTACCTGACAAACCTAGTGGAAAGTCAAGTTTTAGTGTCAAGTTTTCTTAGTTAAGAAGCCGTGAGTCGAAAGAAATATCAGGTTACGAGTGTAGGTATGTACTGATGACCTTTTTGGTATCGAAACTGATCTACCTGGAAACAACCGTTTCATTACAGAGACGAAAAATTATACGATAGATCCAACCAGTATTGAAAGGAAGGTTCCCCATTCTCATAAAATTAAAGTACCGACGTTAGTGGTAGATGTCACTAAAGTCTCGGGTTTTTTGATTTCAGTCGGTGACAAAGATAACAAAGGGGTAGATAAACGATACTTTACTACCATGGTCTACGATACTAGAATCATAACACTTACAATTCAAAATTCGGTTGAAAAATGAGAGGAGAAACTCAAAGTAGTTCTCGGAGAAATCAAGAACAAGAGAAAGAGGGTATTCCCACCACAGCAGGTGTATTGACTCCAATAACAATAAAGAGGACCGTTAGAACTAAGGTCGAACACGAATAAGATCGGGTCCCTAGAGTACTACATGAGACGTGTATTCAATTTATTCGTCCCACTGTTGTATATTGGAACTGTATGAGGAAAGGACTAAACCTTGGTCAGACACAAGGTACAGGTCAAGATTGACAACGAAGGTCTGGACGTATGATGTCCAAAGAGTTTTCCGTCCAGTCCAGTCATAAGGGTAGAGAAAGGTTTAAAGGGTGTCAAATAACACTAACTGTGTCGGTTTCCAAAACCGTATCAGTTATTTCGTCATTATCTATAAAAAGACATTGTGAAAACGAAAAAACTATTAGGTTGTCTACAACCGTTAAACTAGAGACCAAGGGGACGTAAAAGATTTTACTCGAACTTGTAGACTCCAAGTACCAAGTACATAACGACTTCGGACCGAACCTCTTAAAACTTATAAAGAAACGATCATACACTCTACTCATGTTGACACACCATCAAACTCGTAAGAAACCGTAACGGAAAAAACCCCTAATCTTACTTTTGACTGGATAAGGTCAGGACACCGGAGACGACTCAAAAGGTTTAAACGACCGTATAACTCACGTCGTGAAAGTGTCGTAGTAGAAAAACCTAAACTTTATCGAGTCGACTTTAAGGCAGTGGAGGTGATCGAAAAAAACATCACTACGAAGGATTCCGGGTGAACTGAAGTGTAAGGTCCTACAGACCGAGATCCACTCAATAGTGTGGTATTAACAATAGACCCAGTAATTCTATACAAAACATATCAGAAAGACACATAGAAACAGTGGATAAGAATTATAGAAGTCGAAGACGATCCAGGTATGGTAAAGACAGGAAATAACTCGGGTAGAAACGTACTTTACAAGGGAACCATAGAGATTAAAAGAAGTTCTCTAGAGATCAGAAAGGGTAAGATAACAAAAGGAGACAGAAGTGTAACTAGCGATCCCTTCCGAAAAAAAAAAAAAATTAGAGAGGAACGAAGAAACCTTGAGACGTAAGTTTACCCATATAGAAAGGAAAAGAGGAAACGAAAAACCAAGAGAATAAAAATGTCGATAAACATTCCGGAGAGTCTGTCGGTAAAACGAAAAAACGTAAAGAAAAATAACCCATATCAGAATTAGGGACAGAGGACATGTTACAATACTTGGAGGTAGGTATCAAGTAGGTAGTGAGATAGATGGTCTAGATCAGGGAATTTAGATAAAGAGTGAAGGTGACATATCAGTATTCCCTAAACTAAATCCAGTATGGACTTACCAGATCGCCAAAAGGGTGAAAGAAGTTAAATTCAGACTTAAACCGTTATTCCTTAAATAATAGACTTGGTGTCAGTAGAGGACCAGAACAAAAAAGACTGATATATCTCGAAGAGGTAGAAACCCACGTTTCTTATATTAGTTAGACTAAAACCACAACCGGTAGACCACTATAGGTACACATCTCAGAAGAGAACACAGTAACCTTCTTTCATAAACGATACTGGTCACACAAGAGAACCGTTTTGAGATAATCGGAAACGGGACGAAGTAAGACATGAGGTTCCGGTTTAAACGGACAATGAGGTCCACAAAGAACTGAAGGATGAAAACGTAAGGTCAGGGGATATTACCTTTCCTGTGGAAAAACCCCACAATCAAGATTTACCAGAACATCCAGAAGTATCTTGACAAGTTGAAGTTGACGTCAATGACCAGTCCTGTAGTTGAACCTAATGACACTATAACTTACCAAACGGAACCTTTACTTGTCTCTAGTAAGACAGGAAAAACTCTGACATAGGTTCATGACGTAAAGTCTGAGAAAACAACTGGTACTACCGATGACGTAAAGAAGATTTCCTAAGGACGGGTGTCATCATCTATATTACCAGTAGGCTCAATTTAAGTGTGTAACGTCAGGTAAAATCAAGCGACTAAGGATATTACACATACAAGTGACAACGGTAGAGGACAAACTGGTGAAGGTCAACGGAACTAAGTACCTGGATTGTGAGGTCCAGGGATACGTTATGACGAGAAATGTCGTAATCTTGAACGAAGATAGTGGTTAGTGTATGTGTTAACCCAAGACACAAACAAAACCGAGGTAGAGAAGTAAGAAAGACCTCAATAAAGAGGTGACTAAAGGTCATCGTAAAACACGTGGATGGCTGGACCCCTCAAGTAGAAAGACACAGGATAGAAAAACGGAAAAGTATGACAAGTACCCCAAAAGTTCCGTTCTTATGACTTCACCGAACGGGAAGGGAAGAGGCGACCTGGTGTCAGACAGTCTGGGGAGGTGCTACTGGTCAAACAGAACCCAACGGGGTGTGTGGAACCGAATTAAAGTGACTCAATCTGTTCCGACACCAGGTACACTAGTCTAACCGATCAAAAGACACCAACACCAAAGTCAGACAGACGGGAGATTACGGGAGAGAATCGTAGATGTAGAATGAACCCAAAGAGAATGGAACTTGCAACCCATATAGAAGTGTCGACGGTGAGACTGGAACCTGCACCGAATAGAGGAACCCGACGACGAGGACTGAAACCTACACACCATAGAGGAGAACCGACAAGGACTCAGCGCGTCGACGGTGAGGACGACCTCTAAATTAATTCCACTACCGAACTTGGTAAATCTCCTCAATGAGTCAAAAGGGTCCATAGAGGATACATATGTCCTTAAATGACTGATGATTTGTAGACAACAAGAGGTCAATTAGACCGAAAATATTGTTCCACCAGAGTCAATTATTAGATCTCCCTATCTCCCTTTTAATTAAAAGAAAGGGACATCTACGTACGGAATTAGTGTCAAAGAATCAGGACTCTACTCGTAGGTCTAATTACGAAAAATTAAAGGGTGGGGAGAAGTGAAAGGTCAGAAGATTACTCAGAAACTACACAAAGAATGGAGTATTTTTAAATCAGATATGTTATTAGATAAATTATATTAACAAATGAAGAAGGAATTCTTTTAACCCGTCCGTCGTAAAAACACTAAAAAACAAAACCCCGTCAAAAACACTTAGAGATACATATACGACAAAATCTAGAAAACACTTAAACACTCCTTCACTAAATAAACTATAAAAGAAACCAATTCATTAAGAGATCTGAACCTCTATATAGGTTTATGTAATAAGACTTTATCATATCAAATCTCACAAAAGTCTTTTACTAGTCAAATAGGGTTCTAAAATTCGTTCTAAAATAAGATTTTACAGTAAAAGTTTTAACATAAAATTATGGTTAAAATCTACTAATAACATTGAACTAAAGTTACAAGTACCATTGATGGAATTTGTAGAAAGAGTCTTCATGACTGAAAGATTAAGTCAGATATAACATACGTGTCATCCTTTAAAGAATAAACTCTTCGAACCCCTCTAGTTAGTTCTACCACCTCCCTCCTCATGTATTTGAGTTAAGTGAAGTACTTGTGTAGTTTTTATGTAGATGGACACCTTGTTAAGAGTGACTTTTGATTGACTTTTGACCGTCTTACTAAGGACATATTACTTTCGATATCTTTTATGGGTATGTTTTAATCCATCCGTTCCTTTTCTTCGGTAGTCCAATCCTGGACACGGGGACCCTCCCCTGAGTCTTCTACTCCCTCTAATACTCCCTCTTCTAAGCGGAAGTCCTTACTCGTCAATCTCGGTGTATAGCCCGTGGTATCAGGACTTCTGAGTGTGTCCCTCATGTCCGTGGGGTACTGACCAACTTCCCGGTGACCCCGATTATCCTCCCGACACCCTTCGGACCTGAGACGAGATTCCTCGTGTAAGTGTCACCGACCGAGGTTTTCGTTCAACCTCTCCCACTTAACTTTTGGAGAAGTCGTCGATGGATAAAAGAACACTGGTGAGGTCACACAGTGAGGGATTCTGTTCGATTACAAGTCAAGTCAAGTCAAGTCAACGAATCAGTACAGACTGAGAAACACTGGGGTACCTGACATCGTACGGTCCGGATGGACAGGTAGTGGTTGAGGACCCCAAATGAGTTTGAGTACAGGTAACTCAGGCACTACGGTAGGTTGGAAGAGTAAGAGACAGCAGGGGAAGAGGAGGACGGAAGTTAGAAAGGGTCGTAGTTCCAGAAAACTTTGTTCATGAAGAAACTTAGTCCACCGGTTTCATAACCTCAATGTCGAAGTCGTAGTCAGGAAAGTTACTTATAAGTCCTGACTAAAGAAAATCCTACCTGACTAACCTAGAGGAACGACAGGTTCCCTGAGAGTTCTCAAAAGAGGTTATGGTATCAAGTTTTCGTAGTCAAGAAACCACGAGTCAAAAGAAATATCAGATTGAGAGTGTAAGTATGCACTGATGACCTTTTTGGTATCGAAACTGATCTGCCTGGAAACAACCGATTCGATTACGATATAGTTAAGTTTCTATATAGAGTTATCAACTTTGAATCTTTACGATTTTTACATGTAGAATCTTAATTCTTTGATGACACAGTACTCATATAATAATATTACACGTTGCAATGTAACCGTTTATTAGATCCTGTTACACTTTTTAAATTATTTGTGACTTTTTTAAATGTAATATATAAAGATTATATTCTTATGTTGTTAAACCTCTGTTTACAAAGATGAAATTTTATATAGATAAAATTTCGTAGTGTAAAGTTTACACTATAAATTATCATGTGATGATTTTTTACGGACGATAAAGAGTAAAATCATTGTGATGATCCGATCACGTCATGTAAAATTTCTTTCACGATTTGAAGATTATGTTAATCTTTTATTACCGATTTCCCAAACAGTAACTTTTGCATTAATAAAATGACGTGTCTCTTGTTTCGTCGGTGTTGTGAAGACCATAAACCTTTAGTTGAAATGATTGTGTTTCTTTCACGGTTCTCTGTTTAAAGAGGATGATCCTTTTTATTACTACGAATGACTTTTTTTACATACATACACACCAGTCAGTGAGTCAACACAAGTTGAGAACACTGGGGTACCTGACATCGAACGGTGTGAGGACACGGTACCTTAGAAGGTCCGTTCTTATGATCTCACCCAACGGCAAAGGATGAGATCCCCTAGAAAGGCTAAGTCGCTAACTTGGACGGAGAGAGTACAAAGGACGGCACCGTCCATCTAAGAAATGGTGACTCGGTGGACCCTTCGTGATGTCTTTTCTATGTAACCTTATTTATCTTATAAATAAACTTTTATCAGTTAATGATTCAAAGATTTATTGAAAAGAGATTGTTAGAGAAGACTGCACTTCCGTGATAGTTAATGTACGTCATATACTTCATAGTTTACAAAGTTCTGGTTTTATTTCGAATGAGTTAAGATTGTTGACGTTTATAAGTCCAGGAGTATTTGAATAAATAATAACCACCACTTTTATGATAAATAAAGAGGAGGTGAATATTTCTAAGACTATATTAACACTTCATCAGTATCCTCTATTTATCCCTACTTTTATGGTCGAAATAACTACCATTGTGAACTAAATTTTTGTAATGAACTTTGTTTGATCTTATAATGGATTTTACTTTAACATTATCTAAAGACAATACCCAACTTAATATAGGGGATATTTGAATATACAACTTCGGGACTGATGGTCATGGAACCTTTATTAATTCTACCGTGATGTAACCTCAATTAACCCGGGGATTTGGTCATAGTGACTACAGGAGTATTTTTCTTACAAACACTTCTCTTTCTATACCTGCATCTTCCTTCTACTACCTTTCGATGTCCATCATGTAGAATGTGTTCGGTTCCTTGTGGACTCCGATACTCTCAGTCCTCTTTTAGCGCCCTGTAGTATCAGTAGTCTCCCTTTATCGAGATGAGTGTGGAACTAAAACCTGACGTTCGGAGGGTTCGACACCCTGGTGTGTCAAGGCAATAAAGTCGGTGGGACACACACTATGAAACAATACCTTCGGGATCCCTTTTTTTTTTTTTTAAAGAATAAGAAAATACAAGTCTATAATGAGGGTCGATTTAAATCTTCCATCATAGAGGTGAATCCACTCAGTAAACCTTTTAACGTCAAACGAAGAAAAAGATAGTTCATCTCTCATCATTTTTGAGTCTCTGTCATTATATCGACGACTAATTCCATCAAGGATGATGGTATTGTTAATAAAGTTTGAGAGACAAGAGAGAGAGAAAAAAAAATTGGGAATATGAAATTGTTTCAAGAAATGTATTATTTATGAAAACTCCTTTCGACCTACAGATCAAAGTATAGACCATCGTAATACGACAGGAGTAGACAGGTGTTAAGTTTTTCTTTTGGTGTAAGAATACGGATTTTTGTTTAGAAAATCTATCAAACAATTTACTTTTAGTGATACCTATTTAGGTTATTAAGAATTTTTGTGAACTAGTGTTATAATATCTTATAATTACTCTGTGTTTAACTACGAGTACTCGATATGACACAGATAAATTTATAACAAGTCAGTCTACGAATATGGTCTATATTTTAGTTCAGGTAAAGATATATAAACCAAAAATGGGTTTACATTGTGTTTCATGTTTTGTTTAGTATATAAACTCGTTTTCTCGTTTCTTATACTTGATATTTAAGATGATACAAACCTATATTAATTATTGTAGTACGGTTTATAACCAGTGATACATTAGAGACAATTGAATGAAGTACCATCAAAACACAGACTTTAAAAGTGTAAATAAAACTTTGTTATTTTTACACGACAACTAATTAATATATACTACCGTATAGTAAAACAAATTTCTATGAAACATATCCAGGTACCAATTAATTAAACATATTACGTATTATTTTCATTCTTTGTTACTATAATAAAAATTATAATAGACGTATTATGATAATTTACTAGAAATTCTAAAAAGAGTAAATTAAGTATGTTGTATTGTTTATATATCCACACTAAAAATACGTGTGAATCTCAATTTAATTGATTTTAAATCTCCGGAATTTATTGAACGGGTTCAACGTCATTATTTAACCTTAGTCTCCTCTCTGTCAGACTGGATTCTCTGTCAGACTGGACTCTGTCATAAGAAATAGTGAGATATAATTAAACGATATGACGAACAAAACAAGAAGGGAAGGTAAGAAGGAAGAAGGGAGATAGGGAAGGAAAACAGAGGGAAAAGGAAGAGAGAGTAGAGACAAAAAGACAAAACCATTATTGGTTTATATTGAAACTTGATAAATATGATGAAAAATATGTGAAGACAGTGTGATACTATTTGTAGAGACCTAAAGTATAAAATAGGTACGAGTTTCTGTATTATGGATTTACATATACATAATATAGAATTAACGTACCGGACAATCGTAAAGAAATTTTTCATATAATACGGTTTTTTTTAATCTTTTTACTATCCAATTTTTGTTAAGGTAATTTTTCTTTTTTATTGTCGATAACTTTACTTAAGGTACTATCTATGTCAACGAGTGACTTATCTACTAGATGTAGTTACAATACCAATAAACAATTTCTGTAGTGCGTATCTAGTTTATAATGTGTACGTAAGCGAGTCACACTATCGCTTTTTTAAGGACCGAAATAGTTCTTTCTATATAACGGTAAATTATGTTTTTACAATTTTAGTTTCCACGTATACGTAAATTGTTAAAATGTCTGCATGTATTTAATGATTCATTGAGTTTTTTATTTATGACTTCTATAAAAACATCCTATTGATCATTTTAAATGTCCTTATGTAAAAGTCTCTATAAACTAATAAACGTTGTAATTATTCATTAACGAAATGTCTCTTTTCGTTAGTCTATTAGACAGGAGTGTCCATGGTTTAATTTCGAAAAGTATTTTCAAACTTTAATGATGAAAGTGACACCAATCCTTTAGAAAATATATTCACCATGACTAATGGAGTTTTTGTGGTTTAATATTCATAAAGAGGAACGTACGCACGTACGAGTCACCGAGTCAACACAGACTGAGGAACGTTGGGGTACCTGACATCTGACGGTCCGAGGAGACAGGTACCTTAAAAGGTCCGTTCTTATCACCTCGTCTTTTTTTTCTTATCTCTTCGTCGGACGGTCGAGAATGAAGTCCCCTTGAACACCTGGGTCCTTATCTTGGGTACAAAGGAAGTAACCGTCCACCTAAGAAATGGTGAATCGGTAGACATACATATAAAACGGGATCCGTTTAGTAAAAGGGAACTCAACCTTTGTCCAATCTTAAATTTTATAATTCTTTATACACTACTTTGACATCGTAGAACTTTAATATAGTTAGTAATGTAGTAACTCCAAAAGGACTATTACTTCTTGTTAATTTGACCATTTTCTTTTGTACCGGAGGAGAAAAGCTTTTCTCTTCTATAGGTCAGACTCACAAGGTTTGATTTTATAGACATCTAGTTCACCTCGTAATTAAGAGATTTTATGTTTGTCAAAACTTGATACAAATTATATGATAATAAATTAAGATCGTGAATGTTTTGTCTGTAACTATATTGGAATAGTATGTTCTTTCATTCACTTGTAATGATATTCCAAGAGCTCTACTTACCCTGGTTTTCCTTTTTTATGATTTTATTAAATCTAAGATTAGACAAATTTTTTAAAATTCGACATGAATAAGTCGAATTTTAACCTACGTTGTTTAATTATTTATATTGTAAACGTAAGATTGAACATTTTTGTTTGACGAGAGGTTATTAACTAGTTATTGAATATTCGTGATTAAATCGAAGACCTTATTATTGTAAATAACAATCGATAGTACTTATTGATTTTAATACACGTTAGATGGATCATAACCGTCGTTTTTACTTGGATATAATTCGTGTCAAGGACATTCTCACAGATTTATAAATACTAATTTCATTTAATAAATAAAATTCCTTCTACAAAATGTATATTTTATAAAAAATAAAGTCTATTATTATCTATTTTACCAATTATTATTCTGACTTTTCAAAAATCTAATAAAAGGTTCCATTTTTACAGTAATATAAAAGAGTAATACTTCATACTTGTCGATGTTTATGTAGAACTTTCGTACCAATCTCACAACAGTACCTTTGTAACAAGGTTACAATGGTAAGGACTCCGACACCGTTTTAAAGGACCTGAGACGAGTGTTATTGGAATGATAATACGTCATTGCGGTAACTACGTTACTTAGAAAGAAACATGTTACATATAACTTTGACTATACGTTAGGAGATATTTAACTGTTATTCTGTAAAAATTAAGGATATAATCATTATGAATAGCTATTTTTTTACGAGATAATATCGTTGCAAAAGGTTTAATCATGAAAATATTATGTATGGAAGGTCATCGAAAAATTTATATACAACTTGATATAAATATATAAAATAACCTCTTCTTTTACCATTGGGTGAGGTTAGAAGAACGGACCTTTTAGGATACCTGTCTCCTCGGACCGTCCGATGTCAGGAACCCCAGTGTTTCTAAACCTGTACTGACTCACTGAAGTGAAAAGTATATAAGATATACGTATATTACACAAACAAAAATAAGTAATTAAAACTTCATAAAACTTCCTTTTATCAAGTTCGATAATGTTTTAAATGATATTATAAAACTATACCAGTATTAAGTACCATCTTAAATTTATACTTACTATATGTAATCGTTGGTAATTTCAATTGAAAATAATATGACCCGAGTTGAATAACTAATAAAAGGTCTAACAAATTGTTAGTTGAACGAGAGTAGAGAGTCAGAATTATTCGTTAAAACACATAAAACTTGTCAGTAACTCATGTAATTTGTTCGTGAATACTTAAAATATAATACCTATTAGAAACCCTGACTTTTAGTCTTTTTTTATTAGTAATGTTATCGTGGTTATTCAATACAGATTAAGAATTACCTACCCGTCTCTTACTATTGTTGTTATTAACGTTTTAGATTATATATAATCGATAAATAAGATAATGTCCATGAAACTAATCTTGAACGTTCAGAGACAACTTAAGATACTCTAAAAGAAGGATAAAATATTTGATCGTTTAGGTCCGAGTCTTTCTAATATATTAAACGGATTATAACGTTTTAATAATTTACTACTTATATTTTGATGTGGTGGTCAAATAGACTGTAATTTCTGTTAAAAGTATTGACATCGTGATTAAATATGACGAGTATTCTTGTTACTTGAGACTCGGATTGACCTTAATTCTATATTTATACTTAAATGTAAAATTTTATATTCTTAATTAGTTCGTTTTCTTTTATAGTACTCGTTACTTTTGTCTTTATACTATATCTAGAACGAGGGTAACAAATAGTCGTAACATTAAAAACTGGTTAATAATTATTCGTTTATATAGTTTTGGTCTTTTTATTATAATATATCCATATCTAAGTAAGGTTACTTATTCATTTTAATACATATATTACTTATACTGAGTTATAAGTAGTTGTCCTACGGAAACTTTTTATTTTAATCACCAGGTTGTAATAATTTGTTGACATTTTAATAACTTAATGAAAATATTTCAGGGGAATTCTACTTATCATGGTATTTAATTCTGAAGACGAATACCCTTCAGTCCAAAATAACGTCATTAAGTATTGTTCATAAAGGAATACAATATTTGTTACTTGATATTTGTACTGAGTGAATAACTTTGATGGTTACGGTACCAAAGAAGGTACCTTTCTTAATTACGTATGGAAGAAACCACAATACCAAAATATAAAGATCTTCACAATATTACTGTAATATATTTGTTATATAAATATGATTTTTAAATTTTTCATTTCATATATCACAAAAACGAAGAGTCCACCGTCTCGCCATTTTTTTTTTTTTAAGAGGTAGGTTACGTCCTCTATATTCTCTGTGTCAAAGGTAGGGACCCAGTCCTTCCAGAGGACCTCCTCCTTTACGTTGGGTGAGGTCATAAGAACGGACTTTTTAAGGTGTCTGTCTCCTCGGAGTGTTCTATGTCAAGTGACCCAGCGTTTCTCAACCTGTGTTAACTCACTGACTCGCACGAGGGTATCACAAAAATAATGTTACGAAATCTGTATCAATAGTAAGTTATTTAGAGTGGATTTAAAGTTGATTCATATATACCTACATGACGGTAGAAATGTACCAGTCTATTATTTAAATCGTATGACATCCGATTTTCACACTTTAGATAGACTTTATACTAAAGGACTACAAAAGAGATTAATTTAGTACTGACGGGAGATCAACTAAATTAATAAGAACTATCCTTGAGAACCTGAATTGACAAATTCCGTATCACACTGAACAATTCAAAATCCTTTAGAAGTCAAGTACATACTATTAATTGAAGATAACTTCTCTATACTATTATTTATATGATATATTCGTTAGGTCATTAAAAAAAAATGTATTCAAATTTTCGTGGTGTTCCCTTCTACCGAAGACAGGACTTTGACTATTTTGTACCTTTTTGGAAGTTTTAGTATTAAAAAATTTGGGAACTCTCTCAAAAGATCCACTTACTTAAGGTTTACTACTGTTCGAGGAGTGTCTCTTCTATGTACAAGAGACAAAGTGAGTCCTTGTAGCACCTTCCTTCTTCATAAATGGTATTTTAAACATTCTTCTTTTATTGGTTTCAAATAGTTCAAGAATTCCCGATTCACTGGACTCTACTATGAAATCTTAGAGATCCTCACGGTCTGACTTCCCCACAGAGGGGGTCAACGGTAGTAGACGGGAGTGACCTGGAGGTGGTTCACTGACACTTTTTTATACTCCTTGTCCTATACTATAAACTTTCTCGAGTGTACCCACTACAATCATACATCCCGGACGATTTTAGACTACTACCTTAGCCTCATGGACCGTTTTGAGATTTCACGAGACTTGGGACGTTCCGTTGTTACACCATTAATCTACAACCAAAGGACCGAAAGAGGACAAAGGTTATGGTAAGAGATAGTTTTTTCAGACGAAGACGAACTTCTCTTCGTTCGGAAACAGAGTCTGAATTGTTGACCATTAGCATTAGTACAAAATCAGTTCACCTGAACGTAAACTGACAACTTGTATTTTCCGTGCCTTTTTATACAATAGCTCGACGATTTCAGTGAACGTTGGATTCGATTGAGAGGTTTAGGTAGTCATGATAATAGAAATGGTAAGAGGTAGACTCCTTACTAAAGATACGTTATCCTCGTTGGTCCCTCTTCTCTACTACGTTGAAGTTAAGTACTCGTCGACCAAATAAATGTAACGGTTGTTATAAGTCTGTTCGTTTATAGCATTCGGTAATTTTGGGTTCTTCAAGGTCTCGAGGATATGAATCATGTTAGAGTAAATGAATATTCAGTTTGACTTGAATAAGTATAGTGTAAGAAACACGTGTTTTTTTGTCGTGTGAGAAAGGTTAGTTTAAGGAGAACATTAGAAAGTATCGTCTTAGATAGATCTAGTACACCGAAAGCTGGAGAACGACAAATTGAATAAATGTGACCTAAAAACGTCAGTTTATAATATTCGTTCTTATTTCTAAGTGTATTTACCAAGTCTTCCCTCGACGTACGTTACGTGTCCTACACGGTAAACCAACTAAGGCAAAAAGAAAAAACTATAATACCTATAGTACTATACACCAAAAGTTTGGCGTGTCAGAGAAAGAGTAAGAGGTATTGAACGGTCAGAGAATCTTTTGTAAGACAGTTTAAGGACCTTAAACTGTATTAGGTAAAATTAATTGATTTGTATTTTATATAATGGAAGAACGTTATGTAATCTGAAGGAAAGAATAGTATGATACGAAGTGAATGTACACCCACGACGAGAGTAAACAAGTCGTATCACTAATTTCTCGACAGAGACCTTAGTCTAAATGTGTAAGTTAAGATCTAAGACGGTGTAAAACGACTCACAGGAACCCGTCTAGTAAATGGACAAAACGGAGTTTCAAAAGTATACATTTTATCTTCAATTAATCATAGATAGTGAGTCCTCACAACACTATTGGTTTAATCAAATAACTACTCTGTATAAATTTTATTAGGAACGTGAGCTACGTACTATGTCCTACGAACCCCGACCACGTGACTTTACTGGATCTCCTACCATGCCCCTCCCTCCACCCTCCCCCTAAGTCCTACCCCTTGTACACATACGGGAACCGTCTAAGTACTACTACATACCGGTTTGGTTATGTTATAACATTTTATTAATCGGAGGTTAATTTTTTTAATTAAATATTATTTTTATTTTTATATTTTGTATTTTTTTTATTTTTTATTCGTAAGTCTCAATCGATGAATTTTCATTGATAAATTTTTGACAAAAGTCCGCTTGTAACCCTCAAGGTTCATACGGTGAAGACATCTTAATCCCCCTTTTTTCGCTTTTTCTCATTATTTTATGTTAAGAAAATTTTTGTATATACTGTAGATTATATTTGAATATTAATTAGTAAAACCAATAAAATAAATCCCAAAGAAAACAAAAAGAATTTTAACCCCTATAAACTTATTTTTAATTTTACATTGATTAAACGGAAAACGTACTATCGGAAACCTATTAAAAGAATTGGAGAAAAATCGAATCAGAGAAGTTCCCATTAACAAAGATATAGTTCATTTGTGACCCCCTTAACCATTAAATTATGTACATCTTTTGAGTTATTTACAATGAGAAATTTTCTTCTCAATTTTCTCTTTGGAAGTGTTAAAGTATACTAAGTTGAGTCATCAATGACAGGTTATATGACAATGAGGACGACGACGACGATTCAGTGAAGTCAGCACAGGCTGAGACACGCTGGGGTATCTGCCGTCGGGTGGTCCGATGGGCAGGGACCCTAAGAGGTCCGTTCTTGTGACCTCACCCAACGGTAAAGGAAGAGGTTACGTACTTTCACTTTTCACTTTCACTTCAGTGAGTCAGTACAGACTGAGAATCGTTGGGGTACTGGTCCGAGGAGGTAGGTACCCTAAAAGGTCCGTTCTTATGACCTCACCTCACGGTAAGATTAAGTGAGATTAAACCCGTAAAAATAACACCACCATCTGTAACATTTTGTCTTGTTTCGTTTCTTGTCCTTTTCATCCTTCTTCTTTCGTAAGTTCTTTACTATCATTTTAACTTGAATTAAAATCCGATGAGGCACACTAGAGAAATCTCTGAAATGGGTTAGTCCAATTAATTAACCATATACTGGGTACCGTCATTCCACACGTCTTTCTTACTTCCGTGATGACAGACCACTCATGGAGGATACACGGACTGCTGAAAGTACACAGTTATTGCAATAATACTTATTATTAGGTGTGTACGTACGTACAGTCCAGCGAAGTCAACACACAGTGAGAAACGGTCTATTCCTGACATCGGACGGTCCGAAGAGACAGGTACCCCTGAAAGGTTCCTTCTTATGACCTCGCCCAACGGTACGGGAGGAGGTCCCCTAGAAGAACTGGGTTCCTATCTTGGGTACTGAGAGTTCAGAGGACGTGACCGTCCACCCAAGAAATGGTGGTCCGTGAACTCTTCGGGTATTTATTATTGATTACGAATGATTCGCAATTGATAAACGGTCCGTGGTATAATTCTACCTACACCCGGGCACACAAGTCAGCGAGTCAACACATGTTGAGAAACACTGGGGTACCCGATACCGGGCGGTCCGACGAGATGGGTACCCTAATAGGACCGTTCTTATGACCTCACCCAATGGTAAAGGAGGAGGAGTCCTAGAAGGGTTGCGTCCCTAGTTTGTACCCAGAGGACACTGAGAACGTAACTGTCTGTCTAAGAAATGGTGACTCAGTGGACCCTTCGAACAATTCTACACGATGTATGTAAATTAGGAGATTTGTTAGGATTCTTTGTAATGAAAAATATAGAATAATTCAGTACAGACATTTCATTTCTTCAGCGAGTCAACACAGACTGGGAAACGTTGGGGTACCTGACATCGGATGGTCCGAGGAGACAGGTACCCTAAAGGGTCCGTTCTCATGACCTCACCCAACGGTAAAGGAAGAGGTCCCCGAGAAGGACTGGGTCTCCAGCTTGGACCCAGAGGTCGTAACGTTCGTCTACGAAATGGTAGACTCAGTGGAGGTCTTCGATACTAAACAAAAATAAACAAAAACAAATAAAATAACTTAATATCAACTAAATGACACAATTAAAGGTGTCATATCTTTCATTTAGTCAATATGTATATAGACTCTACCGACCTACCGTAGTGACTGAGCTACTTGCGCTCAGACTCACTTGAGACCCTCAATCACTACCTGTCCCTCCGAACCACACGACGCTAAGTACCCCAGTGTCTCAGTCTGACTCGTTGACTTGACTGACTGACTAACTGACTATATATGAAGAAAAAAATAAAAATAAAAAATTAAAAAATTTTGTAAAATGTATATTTAAATAAATAAAATTAGTCTCCAATTAATGAAATGTTATAACATAACCAAAACGGTATGTAGTTGTACTTAGGCGGTGTCCATTCTTGACGGAAACTGGGTCGTTAGAGTGACGACCCATATTTGTGGCTCCTTTTGTCTTAACTTTCTCTATACACATGGGGTCACAAGTAACGTCGTGACAAATATTATCCGTCCTGTACCTTCGTTGGATCTACAGGTAGTCGTCTACTTACCTATTCTTTCGACACCATGTATATGTGTTACCTCATAATGAGTCGGTAATTTTTCTTAAGTAAACTTAGTCAAGATTATTCCACATACTTTGACCTCGACTAATATGTCTCACTTCATTCGGTCTTTCTTTTTGTGGTTATGTCATATGATTGTATATATATATATATATATATGAAGAAAAAGTATAAGGAAAAGTAAATACGAAGTAGTCTCCTTTGACTTATATCAAGGGACACGATATACATCCTTGGACAAAAAATAGTCAAGATATATATCGTAACTAGCAAATGTAAACGATTGGGGTTTGAGAGTCAGGTGGAGGGAGAGAACCTTTGTGTTCAGACAAGAGATATGAACGGTTAGACAAAGACAAAGTATCTCAAGTAAACACAGTATCAAGTCTAAGATGGATATTCACTATACCTTAAAAAGAAAGAGAAAGATTGAATGAAGTGAATGATACTAGTAGAGATCCAAGTAGGTACAACGATGTTACCGTAATAAAGTAAAAAAAACAACAACAACTCCTTGGTGACGTGACAAAAGGTATCGCCGACATGGTTAAATGTAAGGATGGTTGTCACATCCTCCCAAGGGAAAAAGGGGAAAAGTCGTAAACAATAAACATTTGAAAAATTATTACCGGTACGACTAGCCACACTCAATGATGGAGTGACATCAATACTAAACGTATAGAGATCTTTAATCGCTACAACTCGTAGAAAAGTGTACGGACAACCGGTAGATATACTGAAGAAACTTCTTTACAGATAAATCCAGAAGACGAGTAAAAATCTAACTTGACAAAGACAACAACAACGATGACTCAAAATACTAGTCAACCATATAAAATCTTTAGTTAGGAAACAGTGAGTATAGTAAACGTTTATAAAAGGGGGTCAGCTATCAAAAGAAAAAGTAAAACAAATATCAAAGGAAACGACATGATATCGAATATTCAAACTATGCCAGTGTAAACAAATAAAAAACAAAAATAAAGATGACGGAACCCGCTGACCGGACTCTTTTGTAACTATGTTAAATACAGTGTCTTATAAAAAGGATACAAGAGAAAATTCTCGAAACATCACAGTACAGAACATAAATTCAGAAATTCGGTAAAACTCAAATAAAACACATACCATATTCTCACACAAGATTGAAGTGACCAAATCTACGTCGACGGGTTGAAAGGGTCGTGGTAAACGATTTCTCTAACACAAAAGAGGTAACCTATAAGAACGAAGGAAACACCTCCTAACTGGTATCTTCCTTTACCGTTGGGTGAGGTCACAAGAATGGACCTCTTAGGGTCCCTGCCCTCTCGGACCACCCGGATCAAAGGACTTTATGTAAGAAAATTTAGTCTTTTATGTCATGTACGTTTTATATAAATCTATCGTATAGATTTTGTATTATACAGTAGTTGTGTAAAAATTATAATAGTAAAAATAAATTCCATAAATTGGTCAAAACCTTTTCGATCCTAAAGTCGGGTTCTGACACAAGATTTACGTAAATGTTAACGACCTTGTTTTTACTCGTATATAGGTTACAAAGTCACGGAAGTCGAAACATATGACTTTGACTAAGTCGAAAGGACCAATTGTCCCTTTCTGTTAGAACGAAAACACCAATTAAAGAATATATATATATATCTTTTTTAAGTCTTCCTAGTGAAAAATTTCTCTGAAAGAAGTCTGATATAAATATAGACACGAAGACTTTTTAAGATAATAAAGACCAACATGGAAAATCGAAGGAAGAGTTCCAAGTGTAACGACTAGTTACTTAGTCTTATAAAAGAAAAGACTAGTACAAACAATGAAAAATGTAGTACGACCCAACACGAAGTTCCTCTATAATCCTGAAGTCATAATTTGAATTTCGTAATAATCGATCGTCGATTATTTGTATAATTTAAAATAGTAAATTGTCCATTACTTTATTCACGTGACCTTGAAACACCATCATAAAACATCTGAGTATGTACGACACTATAACAAAAATATAAGATTGGAGATTTAATAAGATCCCTCTTTCATACTGGACTACCTTTCTCCCGTCTAAAACCGTAAACCCGTCTGAACCAGAGTATGTATGAGGAACACACTCGACATTTTATAATGAAATTAAAACCTAACCACAGACTAAAAGGGTTAGATATTTTACCCTAATTACTTTAGAAATGTACACAACTCATGATTCTATTATATACTTTTCAGTAATATATTCATCATCTATATTTAAGTTCATTAAAGAGTTAGGACGTAAGTGAATATATTATTGGAAAAATAAGAGTTGAATAACAAATACAAGTACTCAAACACTCTCAAACCTCTAACAAAACTATCTTTATTTTACTAGAGAATCATAAAATAATTAATTACAAAGATTATAATCGTCTTAAAAGACACAGTAGTAATAATGGTGGTGATAGTAGTAGTTTAGACAGGAGTGGTTGAATTACCTTTTAGACGTTACTAGGTATTTAGATGTACTTTCTGATTAATACATCTATAATAATTATAAAATAATCGTTGTATCAACGTCCACAGAAATGTTCTTTATTAAAATTCTCTTCTAAAAATGAAAATCGGTAATTTGTTAACTTCTGTATATATAAAAGTAAAAAATTTTTTTATACCGGAAATTGAAGTCGATACAGTAACGTGAGTCTTGCCTTGTAAGTTAGTACAAATTACCTTTATTGAATAATTTATAACATCTCTCTACTGAAACTACTATGAGAGTAATTAACTTCCAACGGTATTGTTGACTTCCAGACGTAAGTGGTGGAGTATCAATGTTTCTCTTGATCGACAGGATATAGTGGAAATAATATTAAGAATTGTGAACGTGTATACACCGTACGGATTAAATAGAGTTTTACTATAACTCCACTTTCTCTGTACCATTTTTAAGTTTATACCCCTGAATACAGGTAAAATGAGGATATCGTATAGTGTTTAAATTAAGTAAGATAGACGGGGACTTATAGGATCTTATATAAATAACAAAAGTTTATGTATTAACATGGGTCCATTACGAGTAGTCTAACCTACGTATACCTACATAATATATATTTGTAGAAAAATATATTATATCGGAATTGAGATAATATAGAAACGAATACATTGTGTGCATACCCCATTCATTATTATCTACAAACAACTTACTTATGCTATAATCTTTTATTTATTCCTTTAATTAATTGTTAATGTTTCTTAATTACAAGAGACCTCTCGTCGTACTTCGACCGGCAGGTCCCTTCATCACCGACACATCGAGTTGGTAGTGGAACGACTCTGGTCTGTATACCGTTTAGTGACGTATCAAAGGTGAGATATTTTATATGTGACTTACGTTTAGGGGTGAGTCTAGTTGACGAAATTTTAAATTGATATAGGGGAAGACTACAAGAGAGAGGATTGGAGTCCTGACCATCAATATAAACTAATGTGTGTGTGTCTGTGTGTTTCATCACTTATGAAACTACCTTACTGTTTCAAAGAGAAACTAAGATTTACTAAGTGACGCACAACAATTGTTGGGTCTTAAGAGGGTAATGACATGATAAGTAAATGTATCGACTTAAAATAATTATAAATTTTTAAGAACCAATCTTTTCGTATCAAAATTAATCAGTAAATGTGAAAATAAGTTTATAATATTATCCTATATGTGAAGAGACTGGGTGGTCTGGACAGATTAAACTTACTTGTACACTCGAACAAAATGAGACGGAGGTATCGAAGTCTGTATCACCGAAAAAGAGTACACACTTTTGTATGGGATGAAAAAGGATAGAACTAAGATAGAACATACTAGGAATAAACTGAACTTCACATACGTGGAGTCAAACTATCTCCTAAATCGGTCCGTCTATATCGACTCTTATACCACGAAGAAGGGTGTTGTCGAAGGTCAAATCTCCCTACCATGAACACCCTATCCGTCCACTGGTCGTACAGAGTAGCTGGACGTGGGGTACAACGTGTTGAAATGAAATCCTTACATGTGGACTCTGTGGACTTCCATGTGGACTTTTTCAACCGAATTTTGAGTTGTGAGTCTTTTGATTCTAGTACCGGAGACCAGGGTAGTGAAGTACCGTTTATCTACCCCTTTGTCCTTTGTCACTGTCTGAAATAAAAAAAAAAAAACTCGAGGTTTTAGTGATATCTACCACTGATGTCGGTACTAATTTTCTACGAACGAGGAACCTTCTTTTCAATACTGGTTGGATTTGTCGTATAATTTTTCATCTCTGTAATTAAACGGTTGTTTCCGGGTAGATCAGTTCCGATACCAAAAAGGTCATGAGTACATACCTACATTTTCTACCTGATATTTCTTTCGAGTCCCTGTCTCTTAACTACTAAAACTTGACACCACAACCCCTTCTGAGAACTCTCAGGGAACCTGACGTTCCTCTAGGTAGGTCAGGAAGGATTTCCTTTAATCAGGACTTATAACTAACCTTCCTGACTACGACTTCGACTTTGAGTTCATGAAACCGGTTGACTACACTTCTTGACTGAGTAAACTTTTCTGGGACTACGACTCTTTCTAAGTTCCGTCCTTCTCTTCCCCTACTGTCTCCTACTTTACCAACCTACCGTAGTGGCTGAGTTACCTGTACTTAAACTCATCCGAGGCCCTCAAAGACAGACGAACAACGAAAGGATCATAATAAGTCAAGTCTCGGTGCGTTAGATTTAAAGTCTTCTTTGTAGAGGAGCTAAAAAAGATCTCGAGAATCTTAGAAAAAATAAAGAACTAAGAAGGACAACGGTAAAAGTAACGATTTCTCTCTTTTTTTTTCAGAAAGAGTGAAAGAAAGATTTAGGTACCAAGGTTTGATGACAATCTATACAGTTATAAAAGTTACTTTTGTCTTTTAACAAACTTCGTGAAAAGTTTCACGAAGTTTCATGTACGGTGGGTAATTCGTCATGAAAAAATTATAAGATCACACCTATTGTGTTTATAAAACTCGTGTAAATAGTTTCAACCTCTAGTTCAAAAAAATAAATATTGTATGATTACATAAACCACCAAATCAACGATTCACCACAGACTGAGAACTCTAAAGTACTTGACATCGGACGGTCCGAGGAGAGAGGTACCCTAAAAAAGTCTGTTCTTATAACCTCTCAACGGTAAAGGAAGAAGTCTAGAAGAGTTAGGTCCCTAGTTTGGTCCCATAGGACGTAACGTCCGTCTAAGAAATGGTATATTCGGTAGTCCTTTATGTAAATCAACAATGTTGAGTCAAAATCATATTAAGTAAGAAAATCAGACGAGTCCGACGGTAGTCAAGTGAAGTCAGAGTAAGTACAGACTGAGAAAAGTTGGGGTAACTGACGTCGTACGGTCTGAAGGGACTGGTAGTGGTCGAGGTCCTCGAACGAGTTTGAGTACGGGTATATCATCCACTACGGTAGGTCCGTAGAGTAGAAGACAGTAGGGGATACAGTCCGACGGTATTGTTTAATAATATGGTATCTAATCCACCTAATTTATTGTCTTCAAATAAAGAATGTCAAGATCTCCGATTATTCTTTCGGTTCTAAACCTTTGGGTTCTAAAGGTTGGGTTTAGAACCTGTGGGTTCTAGTTCTATGTCGTTTATCCAAAGTAGGCTCCTGAGAAGAGAACCAAACAGCCACCGATGGTAGAACGTGACATAAGTGTATTAGAGACGAAAGACGTACCCCGAAGGGAACACCGAGTCTCCAATTTCGTAGACGGAGGTTATACCCTTTGGGTCCAAGCTGGGGACCCAACCCTTCACTTCCTTAAATTGCGCCGGTGTTATCCCTTTCACCTCTACACGGACGTTTGCCCTGAGAGACGAACCCGACTTGCACGAACGTTTGTTCTACAAGACGGTTCCTCTGACCTGTGTCGGAACTCAAATTACCAGGGAACGTTTGTTCCCTTGTAAGGGAAGGACACTATTCCTCCTTCTTTGCCGAGACCTGTCTGAGACGTCATTCGTCCTTAAAGTGAGGGAAAACGACATGCTATTGTAAATACGTGTACGCGATACGACTCTTCCGAATCAGTATGTCAGACCTTAAGACGGTTCTCCCGAAATATTTTTATTTGGCGTTCGAACGAACGTGTCAAGAAAAAAGGAGGTCGGCCTCAGACGGAGAACACACACACAGAACAGAAACATAGTAAAGTGAACGTTAGAGGTTGTCCTTCTAGGGGACCTCTTCCTTTACCGTTGGGTGACGTCATAAGAACGGACCTCTTAGGGTACCTGTCTCCTCAAACCATCCGATGTCAGGTGCCCCAGTGTTTCTCAGTCTGAACTGACTCAGTGAAGTGAAAGATGAAAGACGTAACTCACTTTTCTTTCTCTACCAAGGCAAGAAGAAGGATACTCTAATATATAGACTAATCTCAAAGATTCTAATGTCAAAGTGAAAATTCTGGAGTAAATTGGTGTGAAAATTTTTTTGTAAAAGTTCATGTTAGGGTAACCCCCACCACTAAAGTTGGATTAAACTCTCCTTTTTAGTAGGTAAAGAATTGTAAATTTAACCCGAAAATGACACTTATACATCACCTTCTAAGTCAGTAACGTTGTCATTCTCAGATAAAATTATGAAGTATAGGAATTTTTACAAATCACCATTCTAAAGGATCGGACTGCGTCAAATTATGAACTGGAGAGAAAGGAAAATCTTGCCAACGGTTTACCAGATATTGGAGGCGATACTGATTAAAATATCAGTGAAAGTATCGTTTCGGTAATAGAACATCGTCAAAGACTTACTAAAAGGTTCGTATAAAGTGTACACTTTGGACATTTGTAAGGTTACGTTATAAACGAGGGTTAAAGTAACATCGTAAAAGTTTATACGGTATTTTATCTAACTGTTTCTAACTTAAATTATATCTCGAAGTTAAAAACGAACCCATTATCTAGTGTTTATCGTCTTTAATAATAATTTTACTGGACCTAATTTTATAAATTGAACTAAGATTGTATTAAATGTACACGTTTTGTAGTTTATAAAATTACTACTATTATTTACGTTCAACTTAACAATGAGAAAAGGAGACTTGATGATGTTGACTATAAGTGATCTTTATAGTTGTACTTTAAAATCGATTGACAAAGTAATTCTCCCAAAATAATGGTGGCGATCCTATCTTTATTTTGATTCGTTATTTTTCTGTCGTACCATTTTTCTACGTCCTCTCGTTTGACAAAGTTCTCTCAACCCCCATTTAATTAAATATCTATTTCTATTAAATTTCTAATTCTATTATTTAGACTCAAAACTAGTGTCATTAATCAATTAAAAAAAAAGTAATTTCTAACTGATGTAAAGAACCCATAATTTATCAGTGTTGACTTTATAAATCATCATAGATATTTAAATTCCAAAATTATGTAATCTCAAAAAGGAATTGATTTAAATACTAGCATTAATTCTTCAATAATAAAAAATTCACGTAATAGAATTTAATGTTTATAAAAATTGTTATATTAATCACAATGAATAGATTCACTGTCGAGAAATCAAAACGGTAAATAATATAGTTTTACGTAAGTCTAAGTACTTTATATAGACAAAAATGAAACGTTAATGTTGAATTTTGGAAGTACCGTTGTTTAGTTTAAATATAAAATTACAATCTTTACCTTTGTAAAAGTGTATTGAACTACAAAAATATGTAATTATAAAAATCACAAGAACTGAAAGAGAAAAAGTATATATGATGAAGAAGAATTAAACCGATCACTTATACTGTTCGTATTCATCTTAAACAAGACATAACCTTATAAGTTTCTTCGAATCTATTGGAGAAGAATAATTTGATTATCTTCCTCAACCACTACCTGTCCCTCCGGACCACAAGACACCAGGTACCCCAGTGTTTCTAAACCTGTACTGACTCGTCGACTTGACTTGACTTGACTTGACTTGACTTTGACTTCCTTTTGTAAAGACGAATGAGATTAGTACATAGAGGTCTTCAAGGGAAAGTAAGTTTGACATATTAAAGAATAAAAATGGAAGTTACTTTCCCTTACACTTAACCTTGGAATGAAAAACACCAGGTGAAAGATCCAATTCCCATCCTCCACGTAGTTCAGATAGAACTCTGTATAGGGATTATGAACCCAGAAGTATCTTTGACGATGTCAACAAAGTCTTATTCTCTTTTTGTATTTCCTCTATTTTGATTGAGTATATCCTTCCTCTTAATTTCCAGATTGGGAGTATAAAGGAGTATATACTTCTTCAATCGTTCGAAATTGTCGTTCTTACGTTAAAAATTTCTTAATAGGGTTTAGTTTTAGGTTGATCGACAAAACATCTATAACTATATATCTAAGTTTGAAATAAACTTTTCCAACTTCTTGTTTCTCATGAATTTGATGGACTAAAGTTATAAATATTTCGGTGTCACATAGTCATATAGAACCTTCACTGTTTTATCTGAACATCTAGTTATCTTAGTTTATTCGTCGGGTCTTTATTTTGTCCTGTTTGTATCAATGAACTCAAAAACGTTTCCACGTTTCCGTTAAATTACCTCTTTCCTATTAGAAGGTTATTTGCCATTACCTTTTCAACCTTTAGGTATAAGTTTTTACACTTTTACTGTATCTTTACCTCGAATTTTGAATGAAAAAGTTTTATATTCAAGTTACACAATGTTGATCTCATTTAGTATCTAATTTTATCAATCCTTTATAAGTAATAATTGGTTGTTAAAGATAAAAAAAGAAAAAAGAAGGATTAATACATACACTTCTAAACGGAATAGATACCCAAAATTTGTTTTTTAATTTACTGAATAAAAAATTAATATAACAAAATGATTACACATCTAAACAGTAAAATGGAAAGTTATATATAATTTAGTTTAAATGTGCAAATGGAGATTTATAAAAAGAATATATGAAACTCAAAACGATTAACTGTGAAAAAATAAATCAAAATATCACAAAGTAAAGGTAAAACTATTAAGAGTAAATAGGTAGTGACTAAAATCTAAAAATTTTATAAGTGAAAATGAAAATTGTTTGAAACATTATATTAATTTTATAAAACGATAAATAAAAGTAACAAAACGAGTCCAGACACTATTAATATCATTAACACCAGAGATTTAAAAAATTATACCTTTATAAAATAAATAAACTTTATACCAGTAAAACCTTTTAGTAGTTTCACTTTCACTAGTCCTTAGATTTCAGTTAATTTATGTCTAAATACTTGAAAGTTCTTAAAAGGTTCTATATTATTAAAAGAAATAAAATTTACTTTATATCGACTGTATGTTATAAAACAATGAAAATCCACATGATAGTGTAAAAGACATAAGTAAGTAGATAGGTACATGTAATCGAACATAGGTATGGAACCGATAACATTTATTACGATGTACGTAATCCACGTGTATAGAAAAAAAAAACTTAAAAATTTTAATTAAAAATAACCTCATGTCAACGAAATGTTACAAGACAATCAAGGACGACATGTCGTTTCACTTAGTTAATGTGCATGAGTATGTCGGGGAGAAGGAACCGAAAGGAAAGGTAAATCCAGTGATGTGTTGTGGCCCAAGGGACATGATATGTCACCAAAGAGTAATCAACAGATAAAGTATGTACCATCACATATATACAGTTAGGGTTAGGGGGTTAGGTAGGGGTACAGAACCCCCCTAAAGGATCAAGACAAAACCAGTGTGAAAACGTCTGAATATGTCGAATTTTTTTTTTTTTTTGTGAATCTATAATAAATTGAGTTTAGAATAGAAATTTGTTTTAAAAATTTACTCTCGTGTTTCATGTTTTAAGATTTTATGTTCTACCTTTCAAGTGAGAGTAAGATGGGGATTAGAGGACGGTGAGTCTAGAGAAGGAGTCGTGTTTATACGAACACAATTTATAAAGAAGAGATATAAAATGTAGTCATTGAATGATGGGTGTCTCAAGGCTTGGAAAAGAAAAAGGGTGAGGTATTAGATAGAACTAGTCATGTGCATCCAGACCGAGGAAGAGAAGTACTAAGGTCTGTAAGATCATATGTCTACGCTACACGATAAATATTGAAACAGAAAGGTTCATTACGGTGTTACATAAAGGAATAGTGTCCAGGACAATGAGTTTCCCATATGGGTAAATTTTAAACCTGTTCATAACGAGTTGAAAGGAAGATCTACTACAAAGAGTTACTTCGTTCTCTGTACAAGAGGTGGTGGTCACCTTGAGATGATCAACGATAGTCGTAGGAAGACATGGGTGACCATTGATCGACGACCGGGGTTAGGGTTCCCGAGAAAAAGAGTGTCTTTTTTCTCTCCTCAAGGAGGTGTTGAACGGGTTTAGGTCGTTGATTTCCTGATTGTGGTCCGTCTTCGTCGTCAAAAGTCAGGCAACTGACCGGTCACGGAGTCACAATTTATGAAACTTATAAGAAGGGACAGATGATCATCCTCTCCACTTTTAACCATAGCGTCATATATCAATTGGACAGAGAGAGAAGACATTTACGACAAAATTAAAAGAAATATGACGAGTAAAAGATAATCCAACAACCACAACTGAGGACTAAAAGTTTGTCAATTACATTTATTCTTTTAAGGAACATACAACATTTGTAAAGAATGTCAGACGGTAAATAGAAAAGTGAAACAAACGTCTGTTTTGAAAACACTTCGACCTAAAGTAGAGAGAGAGGCCTTGAAGACCTAAAACAATATTGACTTTCCGTAATGATATGGTTGTGACAGGATACAAAAAGAAGAACATTAAAACGTCAAAGTAAAAAGATAGTAATATATGAACTGAGTTGACTTCATAAAACCACATTGTTCCCAGGTTGAAATAAAACAGGTCTACCGGGGAGCGACCAACGGTTCTGTTAATAGAAAGGGTGTCAGAGTGTTATAAGATGGAAATGGTATATGACATCCAAAGTCTGGTAAAGACCTAAGACATAAAGTAAAGTCACTAATCAAATACACGGTCATAATGACAAAATTATTATCAAAATTTTATAAAAATTATTCACTATGCCGATCGTCGGAAAGTCTTTAGAAGAGTCGTTGAGAAATATTCTTAGGAACGTGTAAAGAAAAGGTGTCGTCGGAATGTTAGTCACACGTCAGAGGGTGGGAAAGGGAGCTTTCCCAATACAATAAAAAATCTAATTAAAACCTCAGATCAACTAAGTGTTACAACACAAAGACGACATGTCGCTTCAATTAGTCAATATGTATATACAATTCACTTTCACTTTCAGTGAGTCGACACAGGCTGAGAAACGTTGGGGTACCTGACTTTTGGTACCTTAAGAGGTCCGATCTTATGAACTCACCCATCGAAAAGGGAAGAGGTCTCCTAGAAGGGTTGGGTCCGTAGCTTGGGTCCAGAGGACGTGACCTCCACCCGAGAAATAGTCGACTCGGTGTGTTTTCTTCGGGTTCTTATAACCTCAACCATAGGTAAGACAAAAAATAAGGTAAAGGTATATCCAGTAATGTCTCATGACTCATCTCCAGGGACACAATATTTCATCCAAGAATAGTAATTATCAATAGATAAAATATATATTATTACACATATACATTTAGGTCATACAATAACTGTAACTTCAGTGAGTCAGAATAGACTGAGAAACGCTGGGGTACCTGACATCGGATGGTCCGAGGAGACAGGTACCTTAAAAGGTCCGTTCTTATGACCTCACCCAACGGTAAAGGAAGAGGTACGTGTATAGAAAACCTTAATCACAAAAAAAATTAGAAGACCATTTATTCGTCTTTGCTTTAACGACCTAGTATACTGTTAAAATAACATTTATAAAACCTTAAAGGTATGATAAAAGGAATCACCGACATAGTTAAATGTAAGGTTGATTGTCTTATGACCCCAAGGGAAAAAGGGTACAGGAATGGTCATAAATAAATAACAACAGAAAAACTGTTATCGGTAAGATACCCACACTCCACTAAAACACTAAAAAAAAATTAAATATAAAAAATTAAAAAAAAATTAAAATAAATAAAAAAATAAAAATTTTAAAACACTACAACTCGTGGAAAAGTACGTGAACAACGGTCAGACATACAGTAGAAGTCTTTATACAGATTCAGTAGACAGGTAAAAAATTAACTAAACGAAATCATCAACTCAACATACTTAAAAACACATATAAGACCAATAATTGAGGAATAACCCATATAACGAACATTTGTATAAAAAATAAATCAACCGACGGAAAGATGAATTTCAGGGAAATTATAAACAACATTCTGATAAAATAACCACGACTTGAGAATCTAAAATGAGGAGATTTTTTATACTAGAGAAGAAATTTAGACTAACTATTGGAACGGTCTATTCTTATAAGAACCAGTATCCAAAAAAAGAAAGAAGGGAAATTTATATATCACGGTGAGGAAAGACTGGACATTCAAAAGACAACTTCTCAGTAGATTCTCAAAAGAACATGTATTCATCAACGAAAAAGACACAACGAAAATTCTAAGAGAGACATTATAGACGGTGAATTCAATATTATACGGATACATACTTGGAGAACCCTAAGTAGAACAAACCCTGAGAAACACCAAGGATTTGGACCTACCTCGATAATAAAGAAGGTCATTCAATGGACAGAGAAAGAGAGATACAGAGAGAGAGGAGAAAAGGATCTTGTAGATACTACGTTTACAATCATATGAACTTCAACATAGTATCCAAAGAATTTGATAGGAGTGTAATTTTTTTTTTTTAAGATGAAAGACAAGTCGAACCTACTAAAAACGAAGAGACAGAAGGTCCAGTGACAATACAAGGAAACACAGTACATTAGATGGCAACTATACAGACCACATAAAAAATAAAGTCAATAACGTGAAGTCACGACAAACCAAGAAGAAATATAAAAGATTGAGAAACAATTTGAAGAGTGACACAAGTAGGTACGAATAGGGTTAAAATAACTCGTAGAAATAGTAGTAATGGAAATTAATTACCCATCTAACCCATAAAGATTAAAGAAATCAAGAGGAAGACCCAAACATGAAACAAAGAAACGTACTTCGTATAAAGAGAAAGTAAAACGGATTAAGAAATACGAGTAAACATGTATAATCCATCTGACCAATACAGTGGACTAGATCTTCTTCACTGGAACGTATCTTCTTTACGACACCTTGGGCCGTCGTATGAGTGGGGACCAGTGAGCTTGATACACGATATCTCCACTGGGGGCACATGTGATACACGTGGAAAGACACCGTACGATCATTGACACTGTACAGGGACCAACCGATGTATTGGGATTGAGCCCCCGACTGACACCCGGACGACTTCCCATCCCATCAGAAGGAGGTTCCAACCGTCGAAATGGACCAGTACAAACCAACGAGACTCGGACGACCATGTAACCCGTCCGAGGGTCCTACCGACCGTCACACCGGACTTCCGTACATGGACAAAACTCGACCTGGTACCCGTCCCTTTGGTGAATAGTAGTTGTCCGACCTTCCCCCTAGGGTTTTATCGAGAATGGGCGTGGGTGTAGTAGATTCTCCTGACTCGAAGAGGTTTAACGTCAGAGGTAGAGGTTCACCTCAGGGTCAACGGAGGGGGTGGAGGTTCTCCGACAGGTTTCGTTGTTCATCTAAAGTAGATGTGAGGAAAGTTTGATAATGGAGATGGAATCAAAAGTCTCGTGCACTCTAAAACACGTGTGAGAAAATTCTCACCTCAGAGAAGTGATATTGGGAGACGAGAGGGTTCACATTCGGGGTCACCAAAAGTTTCGGTCCACAGGACCCACGAGTAGAAGAGTTATGACCTCGGGGTCCGACCCTTCATACTACACTCCAAATCTTGGGAGAGAGGAACCCCTTCTGGAGACGTCAAGACTATAAAGAGAACAAACTTCCAACGGTTAAGTCCCACACCCAAGACTGATATGGTACAGAGACGGGGAGAATGGATAGAGAAACACCGACGAACAAAACATAAACCAATCCCTTTTGGATAATACGGTAAGAATTCCAGTAAGAGAATTTATCAACGAGACATTTATTAACATTAAAGTACACGGGTATTCTCCTCCACTCAAGTCCCAGAACATAAGGTGGTAAGACCGGTTTTGTTTGTACAACTATACAACAACTTTAACGGAATGGAAAACTAAACAAATATATATGCATCATATAAAACTATCTCCGTATTATTTACAAAATTAATGTTAACACCTGAATAATTGAGTGGGTATTCTAAACCAATTTAAAAAGGTCAAAATGACTCTATATTAACTGTATTGAAGTGATTAGTAGTTCCTTTACGTTTTACTTTTAGTATTACTCTAAAGTGGAGTAAGGACAATTTTATCAATAATAGTTTTTGCTCTCTATTGTCCACAATCACTTCCATCCCTCTCTCCCCTTAGGGACATGTGAATAACACCCATACATTTAACTATGGTAGTAATACCTTTTTTCACACCTCAAAGGACTTTTTAATTTTTATCTACTAGGTCATTAGATGGAAGACCCATAAATAGTCTTCTTTTACTTTAGTGATGGAGTTTTTATATAGACACGGGGGGGTGTAAGTAACGTCGTAATTAATGTTATCGGTTGTGTTCCTTTGTCAGTTTCATTTACTGGTAATTTCCTATTCACCTATTTCTTTTACACTGCAGATAAAGGGACTACTAATTACTGCAATTGGTGTAAAAGTACATGGACAAAGAGAGAAAATTTACTGTTGTATATCATAACGTATAAATGAGAAAGTGTACCTTTTTATAAACATCGTTTTCAAAAACATTCTAACCATTACTTTCTAATATCCTTAATCACACTTCATTTCAGAAAGGTCAACCACTTTAATACATGACAACACAAGATTTGTCTTTCCTACGATAGTGTATTACTTCTAAAGTCCTCTAAAAATACAACACCATTAAAGATCTACTCTAGATCTACAGTCTGAAGAAACAAGTGTTGTACACTTGTTTAGACGATGGTTAAGGAAGTGTGAGTGTTCTTCATTCATCTAGTCTTATCGGTGTCCTTTGTGAGGGTAAATACCCTTACTCTCGTTAAGACTTTAGGAGGAAGACCCTCTTATGACACTTCCGACGTTTGGCCACCTTCTTCTTTCAAGGAGCTAATATGAGTTGAAAACGAAAGACATAATATGAAAAAAGTACACAGAGGTACTGAGGGAAACCTCTGATAAAATAATAATAATAATGGAAAGATTTTGAGTAGTCGAATGTTACGCCCTTTGGGCTCAAGCTAGGGACCCAACCCTTCTAGGGAGCCTCTTCCTTTATCGTTGGGTAAGGTCATGAGAACGAACCTTTTAGGGTACCTGACTCCTCGGACCATCCGAAGTCAGGTACCCCAGTGTTTCTCACCCTGTGTTGACTCACTGAAGTGAAAAGAAAAAGTTTTAAGTTCTATTTCACATGTAACCCATGTATACAATGAATTCGCCAAACGTACAAAAATTCTACGAAGAAGGATTTCCTCTAACTTACGCGTGTTAGTGTTGATCGAACACCAAAGAACCTTCATGTTGAGATTGTGTTTGTAAAATATTAAACATAGATAAACTAGGGATGTAACTTCCAAAAGGTCCTTAGTATGAGTGGAAGTAAAAATGAAGAGTCAAACACGTGTCCGATATAAAAGGAAAAAAAGAAAAAAAAAAAAAGGAAAAAAGACATCAAAATAAGAAAAAGTAAAATTTGTCCTGGTGGAATTTCGACAACACTAAGGAACCCTTTCCGAACTAGTCCAGAAACAGAACACTTTATAAAACAAGTAAATATTTTGAATTGTCCTGAAGGGACCACCGAGTCTGCCATTTCACAGACGGATATTACGCCCTCTGGACTTAAACTAGGGACCCAGTCTTTCTAGGGGACCTCTTCCTTTACCGTTGGGTGGGGTCATGAGAACGGACCTTTTAGGGTACCTTCCTCCTCGTACCATACGATTGTCAGGTCCCCCAACGTTTCTCAGTCTGTGTTGACTCGTTGAAGTGACAGTCAAAGAAAGTATTCTGAATTTTCTATAGTGTGACAATCAGACAATAATCGAGACTAAATTGAAACAGTACATACCTACACTCTCAACCTGACACTTCTTCCGACTCGTAGATTCTTAACTACGAAAACTTGACACCACAACCTCTTCTGAGAACTCTCAGGGAAGCTGACGTTCCTCCAGGTTGGTCAGGTAAGACTTCCTCTAGTTGGACTCTAAAGAAACCTTCCTTACTACGATTTCGACTTTGAGGTCATGAAACCGGTGGAGTACTCTTCTCAACTCAGCAACCTTTTCTGAAACTGCGACCCTCCCTAACCCCCTTCCTCCTCTTCCCCTGCTGGGTCCTACTCTACCGACCTACCGTAGTGACTGAGCTACCTGTACTCAGACTCACTTAAGGTCCTCAACCAATACCTGTCCCTCCGGACCACACGACGCTAAGTACCCCTAGTGTTCTCAGCCTGTACTGACTCTCTGACTTGACTTGAAACAAACTTGAAAAGGATCTCCCAATAAAGAAGAGTTTCTAAAAGAGAGAGAGAAAAAACTAACCCCACCCGAATCCCTAGAGTTCAGTTGACCGAAAATGTTGAAACTTTTCGGAATCTAACGATGTTTAAAGAATAAAGCAAAGAAGAAACTTTCAATTATCAACAAAGGAACTGAATAAAAATAAAGAGATTAAGGAAAGGACTATATCATTTATTATTTTTATACGAATATAAATATATAAAAATTTTATACGAATAAAGTCAAAAGACTTGAGAAAACAATATCTTTGTCGAAGTCTTTCCTTTTAAAGTCTGTAGGTTGTATAAGAGTTCATTGACAAATTAATTTATAAAACGGTGACTAACGGTAAAAAGGTCGAAGGTCTTACAAAGAAGTAGCAGATAAGAGAATTTCGTATTAAAAGGATTACTATTGAGAATTAAGAATTTTTCAATGAAATAAGTTTATAAATTAAAAAGAAACATTCTTTTGTTACACATTATATGTAAAATTTTCACATAAATTATTATCGACTTAAATCTCAACCATGTAATGTGTCTTTATGAATCAATACTTTTAAAACCATTGAATTTCATTGGAGAGGGTATGTTGTAGTCTATGGTAAATGGGAACAAAAGTGGTCTTACCTTATTTAATTCTCTTAGATATATTACCAACTGGTAAATATCAATATTCTCATGCTTTCTATTAACTTCTTTAAAGATTAATTACCAGTCTCTTCTTTAGGTCCAACTTCCTTCTTGTCACTATTTTAAGGAACCATTGAAATTTTTTTATTTAACTAAATAAAAAAATATCGACTTGACCTTGAAGTGACGACGTGCCTGTAGAGACATCAACGTCGCTCGTCCACGATGAGAGACACCAAGTGTCGGAAGAGTAACGTATCGAAGAGAACAAAGTCTCATGTCGAGATCCCGTACACCCAAGTCGTCAACGTCGAGGGTCCGTGATCTCGTGTCCGAGTTGTCAACACCGCGAGACCAAATAGACGAGACGTCGTATACATTAGAAGAGTCTGGTCCCTAACTTGGTTACAGAGGACTTAACGGTCTACCTAAGAAATGGTGACTCGATGGTCCCTTCGGGACTAAGAAATAGTGACTCGGTGTTCCCTGCGGGAGAACCAGTTAAAATTAGAAACATTAATACAAACCCTCCATTTTACTCCTGAGGATACAAACTGTTGTTTCTCAATGTGTTAGACTCCAGTTCATCTTTCGAAGTCCAAGACTTTCCAATTCTCCGTTCTCAGTGTTCCTACAGTCTTTCTCTTGGTCCCGTCCCTAAGTCCATTCATCCTAAATACATTCCGGGATTAATTACTTCTACTTTCCGGTAAAAGATACAAACACACGAGTCAGCGTAGACTGAGAAACTCTGGGGTACCTGACATCGGGTGGTCCGAGGAGACAGGTACCTTAAGTGGTCGTTCTTATGACCTTAACTAATTCTCGATTGTGGAACCCTTTCAATGATTCTCAATACTATACTTTAGTTTAATGTTTATGTATATAATATGATTTTCGGAGATGAGACCATCCATTACCATCAGACTATAATAGTTTAACATTATACAAATTTGTTACTGTGGAAATCATGTACTCGTGTTACTCTATGAAAGTATAATCTTTGGGGAGATCAGAGTAACATTTCGGCCCACGACAAAGTGATGACCCTTTGTGTGCTTCATCTTGTAAATAACGATAATACGGTTTATTTACTTCACTTTGTTGTTTTCCGGAAACTTACTTGACATAAAATACCGATTTCGTGTGTCTTCTAATTTACTTTTTAGTTGAACTTTAAGCAAGTAGGTGAAATGAATAAGTGACCATACACATACACATTCTCGTGTCAGGTAACTCTTGTCTTTAGGATCCGAGACCACGAGGTAATAATACCAACTCAATACTTTCTCGGATTCAGTTTTTTTATTCTTTAATTCACACAGTATATTATAGACTTAATACATTAATTTCTGACTCTTCTTTTTCATATTTTTGAGAAATAAAAGGTTGAGGTACACCTATAAATTACTTCATTTCCTCAAATTTAAAGTATCGTCTTTACACGAGTATAGATTCATATATAGTGTTTACTGTATAAAATTTTATAAGTAAATTTTGGTTTATAAATTTGAATTCAAAGGTTTGATAATTTTTTACAGTAAAACCTCCCTGTTTCATATCTAAACGAAAAGAATACAGAACTGTTTACAAAAGACAGGACAAAGGAGATAAGTACAAGATACAATAAAAGTAATCGAAATAATCGGATTTTCTGAGTACAAGGATATTTTATTTAAAAAACCATACCCTTATAATTAAACACACCTTGAGAATGTTACAACCGAAAGTCTTTTCATCGTATATAACAGTATTCGACAACGTCCTTTAGTTATTAGTATGTATAAATTTTAGTCATACTACAACTTTACCCAATGTTACTATACAATAACTAGAGAAGAATTTGTATAACATTGTTGGTATTTAGTCAAAAGACTCCGGTATTGTAATCGATATATACTCTGGTCATCGTAATGAGTAAATTATTGAGACAAATAATCAAGAATTAGGAAAAGAAAACTTTATTATTTTGATCTCTTCTTCAACGATCACGATGATATCATGTTTGTAGACACAGAAAGTCATGACGATCCCAAACGAAAGAGAAATTCACACAAATTAAAAAAAAAAAAAATTAACTCGGTGATCGGAAGTTTTACGTGATCTTAAACTTTCTTCCGACCCCTCCCCTAACCGTTCCTCTCTTTCCCCCTCTCTCTTTCTCTGTTCGTCTGTCTCTCTCTCTTTCTTTCCTCTTCTTTTTCCTCTTCCTTATCCCCTTCTTATAAAACTTAAATCGAGAATAAAGTCAACTGTAATAATACTAGTTAGACTATAAAAAAGTTATCACAATAAATTTATATAGATAGTATAAAATGAACTTTTCATGACAAAAGGTTTCGTCGTATCAATTTTATCCGAAAACAAGTGTATCGTCCGAATTTTTTTATCTTCCATTTTAAATAACATATATTTTATTAATATCGTGATTTATTAAATTTAGTTATATATTAACTCCTATATTGTTGTCTTTTATAAAATTTATATTTATTTCATTGTTTTAATACGAATTAAAAATAGTGTTTGGTTGTATACATCTAGTAAATATTAAAAAATTTTAACAAAAGATCTTAGGATTTAAGTTTATTTTACAGTGTATTTTGGGTTGTATTTTATCTACCAGAGATCATAGGGTGAGGACTGTTCGGTAGGAAACCCTAAAAGAACATCGAGTCAGTCATTTCTTAGATGTGTGTTCCATCCTCTGGACCTAAGTCAAGGACCCAGACCTTCTAGGGGAACTCTTCCGTTATGGTTGAGTGAGGTCATAAGAACGGAAGTGAAGAAGTCGAGAGGGTCAAGGGTAGTAAACGTCTCTGAGGAACCTAGTGAAGTCTCGAGACGTTTATTTAAAATTACGAACGGATTTATTATGAGTCACAAACGGTGTAGAGAGTAAAAGAAGAATTCTTTTATATAAAAATTTACTCATATTCAAAAATTTATTAATACTATATTATTCTATAATAATAATCTTTAAAAAATATTTTTGTTTTTATAATAACTATAGTAGAAATATTT
Source organism: Capra ibex (assembly GCA_006410555.1). NCBI lineage: Eukaryota > Metazoa > Chordata > Mammalia > Artiodactyla > Bovidae > Capra > Capra ibex. The sequence continues at coordinate 33,762,535 of SJYO01026388.1, forward strand.
TTTGTATTATATTTACACAAATGTTATCCTGAAGAGAAAAGGTTTTCTTACTTAGACTTAAATTTTATATAACCTCATCTCTTTTTACAATTAGTCAAAGAAGTCACGACACATTAAAACTTCACTCAAAATGAAATAAAACTTTAACACATAAAAAGAGTTATTAAATTGTACATATTGTTTATATTATTATAGTCTTTTTATAATTTGACTCTAGTGATGGTTTTTAGTTACTTTTTTTTATCACATTTAAAACAAATTTAACAGAAATTGAATTGTGAAAGGATTGTTTTAGTGACGACCTTAATACTTTATTAACTTCCTTTGTCATATCTAAAAAGAGAATTTAGGTATATTTTAGTCACGAGAATTTTTGTGAAAATTTAATAATACATTATTTATTAAACCCTTCATGATGTATCATAGGAAATTGAAATCCACGTATGAATTAATATAATTTGAGAATTTTCGATTTTTTATTTTCCAGAAATTGAAACAAATTAGTCGGTAGAAGGCTTCAGTAAAGTGAATTGTGGGGTAATACTACCTCCTACTTTTATTTTCCCTTAAGGGAGTTCAATGTCTCCCTGTAAGTTCTCCTACTTTACCAGTGATATACATAAAAAAGAAAAGAAAAAAGTATGTACGTGTAAAAGTACTTACAAACTAATATATGACTATAGGATTCCTTGAAACGAGGACCGTTGACAAGAAATCCCTTTCTTTTAGACACGTATGAATATTGTCTGAGGTGTCAGATATAAAACGACCTTTTTACAGAAAAATCAGTCAAAATAAATTTCATTTATAATTCTAGAGATACAGAAAGTAGAAGTTTTGTTTACAAGACTTTTTTTATATTAAGTATGTCTCCTCTTTTATAAACTTTTCTTTTGTTCAATTTAGTTGTTAAATTCAATTGAAACTAAGAGAATACGTAACTTAATATATATTTAACTGTTTCCGTGACAAGTTTGTCTAAAGTCAAGATCAATACCAAATCAAGATAATCAATCTAATCCTATATAATAACATCATTTATTTGGGGTTTATATATAATCAAATTTGTATTGTATAAAATTATAAAATGACTATAACAGTAGATTAAATCCACGGTGACTAGTAAACCACCGAGATAAGGTGTTTAACTGAATTTCTTATATTTAAAAGAAGCACGACAGACATAAGATAAGGGGTCCCAGAATAGTCATAGATCGACGGGAAAGAATTTTCAGAATCGGATCTTGTCATACATCCTGTAGGTGGTATAACGTCACTAATGTCAAGATCAGTTCCTTTTGGATCCGACTGTTTACATCAGGAACGAGTTTGTCAATGTCAAATCGAGACCAACATACGGTATTTTCCCTTTTGACATAACTATCTGTAGAGATAATAATTTTTACTTCATATAAAGTTCTATACATAACACTAAACCTTTGTTGGTAATTAGGGGAAAAATGATTAATACAAATTTAAGATTTTCTTTGAATCAACTGTCATTCTTAGTAAAAAAGTAAAGTCTAATAGTCTATTACTGTTTATACATTTTACGTACATACACACTTAGTATTGAATAGACCAGATATCAACTTCAATAATAAGGAAATTTATGACGAACTTACCTGAATATACTCTGAAAAGTAAGGAAGATAAAGATATAATCTCTGTCACTGAGAAGAGACTAGTCTGGTAACGTGAGGTGTTTACTATCTTATTTAAGTAAAAGGGATGGACTATTTGAGATAGATACAACGAAGTCAACTCAGATTGAGAAACACTGGAATACCTTATATCAGGTGATCCGAGGAGACAGGTAACCTAAGACGTCCGTTCTTATGATCTCACCCAACGGAACAGGAAGAAGTCCCCTAAAAGGGACTTCAAAAGAGTTCTAACGGGAATTTATCTGGTGAGTTGAGTGAGAATTTTCGTAATAAGTCACAGTAATACTTGTCTTACTTTCGTAAAGATGTGACAAAAACATGTCATGTTTCGTGTTCATTTGTCACCGTTTTGGATTTTTTTTTTTTTTTTATCGTAGGAACAAATTTTAAAATAAATAAATAAAAACGGTCCCTAAAGTAAAGAGGTTTGTTCCTAACTTGGCTCCGGGAACTGTTACTTTCGTACCTCAGGATTGGTGACCTGATGGTCCGTTAAGGGGTGTTCATTAGACAAAATTTTGTTGACAGAGAGTCCTCATGAAGAATTATAATGGGTGACCCCGTCTAAAAGAAAAATTCTTTACCCGTGTTCTTATAGTGTCTGTATAGACTATAAAGTCTTTACTCATTTTAGACAAAAGGCAAACTTGACCACGTCTTAAGACACGGAGTTCCTTACGTATTTTTACAACGACATAACGAAGGATCAGATTCATTTTTTCCACTTTACCATCCAACTACTTAAATCTATGAATCATTTATTGTTATAGTTTTTCTAAATCTTTATGATACCTCAGTCATGTATCACACAAACTCTTAGTAAAAATTGTGTATGTCACTTAAGTCTGTTATTGTGTAATTTTGTAAGTATTATATTCCCTTTGGTGTAGGTTATAGTTGTTTTGGTTTTTGAAACATAAGATTTTATTAAATATTAATAGAGGAGTTTTCTTTAGTATTTTTTTAGGTTTCATACCACATGGTTTCCCTTTACAGAGATAAGATTGGTATAAATGTAGAAAAGATTCAAAACAAGGAATAGAATACAGGTAAAAAAAAATTTACGTATGTTTAAATATAGTTCTGGAAGGAGGATACACAATTTGGGGGTATAAGAGACAGAACCAATCATCTGTAAGAGTTGTAAGTGATTTTTATGTCAAAGTTAGTTAGTTTAACTTTCGTCTAATTGATGTAGATTTTGAAATAAACTTTATTGACAGGTGAATAATAATCAAATAAATAAATAAATAAATGTTATAACATAACCAAAACGGTATGTAACTGTACTTAGGTGTACCCACATGAATACAAGGGGTAGGATTTAGGGTGAGGGTGGAGGGAGGTTTATGGTAGGGAGACCCAGTAGGGTCACGTGGTCGGGGCTAAAAGGACTTAGTACGTAGCTCTGACCAGACCGTTAAGTAAAGTGTATACTATAATATGTACAAAGTGCGGTAAGAAGGTTTAGTAGGGTGGAAACGGGAGAGGGTGTCTCAGGTTTTCTAACAAGAAATATAGACACAGAGAAAACGACAGAACGTATGTCCCAATAGCAATGGTAGAAAGATTTAAGGTATATATACAAAATCATATGACATAGCCACAAAAAGAAAGACCGAATGAAGTGAGACATATTAACCGAGGTTAAATCAGGTGGAGTAATCCTGACTAAGTTTACATAAGAAAAATTACCGACTCATTATGAGGTAACACATATACATGGTGCCGAAAGAATAGAGCAGACGACTACCTGTAGATCCAACGAAGGTACAGGACCGATAATATTTGTCACGACGCTACTTATAACTCCATGTACACAGAGAAAGTTAAGACCAAAGGAACCACACATCCGGGTCGTCACCCTAACGACCCAGTATACCGTCAAGATAAAGGTCAAAAAATTCCTTAGAGGTGTGACAAGAGGTATCACCGACATGATCAAACGTAAAGGTGGTTGTCACATTCTCCCAAGGGAAAAGAGGTGTGGGAGAGGTCGTGAATAACGAACATCGGTATGACTGACCACACTTTACCATGGAGTAACACCGAAACTACACGTAAATAGACTATTACTCACTACGACTCGTAAAAAGTTTACAAACAATCGGTAGACATACAGAAGAACCCTCTTTACAGACAAATCAAGAAACCGGGCAAAAAACTAACCCAGCAAATAAAAAGACCTTAACTCGACGTTCTCAACGAGCATATAAAAACTCTAATTAAGAAACAGTCAACGAAGCAAACGATAATAAAAGAGGGTAAGACTTCCGACAGAAAAGTGGAACGAATATCCAAGGAAACAACACGTCTTCGAAAATTAAAATTAATCCAGGGTAAACAGATAAAAACGAAAATAAAGGTCATAAGACCCTCCACCCAGTATCTCCTAGGACGACACTAAATACAGTCTCTCACAAAACGGATACAAAAGGAGATCCTCAAAATATCAAAGACATGAATTGTAAATCTAGAAATTAGGTAAAACTCAAATGAAAACACACACCACAATCTTTCACAAGATCAAAGTAAGAAAATGTTCATCAACTGGTCAAAAGGGTCGTGGTGAACAATTTCTCTAACAGAAAAAAAGGTAACATATAAGAACGAAAGAAACAGTTTCTATTCCACAGGTATCCACACACCTAAATAAAGACCCGAAAGATAAAACAAGGTGACTAGATACAAAGACAGAAACACGGTCACTGTATGACAGAACTACTGACACCGAAACATCATCTCGGACTTCAGTCCGTCTAACTAAGGAGGTCAAGGTAAGAAGAAAGAGTTCGGTTATTGGAACCGATAAGCTCCATAAAACATAAAGGTATGACACTTTAATAAACAAGATCGAGACACTTTTTATGGTAACCATCGAACTATCCCTAACGTAACTTAGGTATCTAACGAAACCCATCATATGAGTATAAGTAATATAACTAAAAAGGTTAGTTACTTGTACCATATAAAGAGGTAGATAATCAAAGGAGAAACTAAAGAAAGTGGTCACAAAATATCAAAAGATATATGTCCAGAAATCAAAGAAATCCATCTATATAAGGATTCATAAAATAAGAAAAGCAACGTTACCACTTACCTTAAAAAAGAATTAAAGAGATAAAAGAGTAGTAATCACATATCCTTACGTTCCCTAAAGACACACAACTAAAATATAGGACGTTGAAATGATATGAATAACTAATCGAGATCATTAAAAGACCACCTCAGAAATCCCAAAAGATACATCTCCTAGTACAGTAGACGTTTGTCACTCTCAAAATGAAGAAGAAAAGGTCAAACCTAAGGAAAATAAAGAAAAAGACGAGACTAACGACACCGGTTTTGAAGGTTTTGATGCAACTTATCATCACTACTTTCACCCGTGGGAACAGAACAAGGACTGAAATCCCCTTTATGAAAGTTACAAAGTGGTAACTCCTATTACAAAAGACACCCAAATAGTACATATCGAAAATAATACAACTCCATACAAGGAAGATAAGGACGAAAGACCTCCCAAAAAATAGTATTTACCTACAACTTAAAACAGTTTCCGAAAGAGACGTAGATAATTCTATTAGTATACCGAAAATAAAAAGTTAAACAATTACACCACATAATGTAACTAACTGAACGCCTATAACTTCTTAGGAACGTAGGGACCCTATTTCGGGTCAACCAATACCACATACTACAGAAACTACACAACAACCTAAGACTAACGATCTTAAAACAATTCCTTAAAAAGTAGATACAAGTAGTCACTATAACCGGATATCAAAAGAAAAAAACCACCGTAGAAACAGTCCAAAACCATAATCCAACTACCACCGGAGTATCTTACTCAAACTTTCAAATGGAAGGAGATGTTAAAAGACCTTCTCAAACTCATCCAATCCACAATCGAGAAGAGCTTTAAACACCATCTTAAGTCGACACTTCGGCAGACCTGGACCCGAAAACAAACGACCTTCTAAAGACTAACGTCAAAGTATAAGGCACGAACACTACCCAGACAATTCTAAAAGATAAAGAAGGACCAAGCCAAAACCTTTCAACATGAAAAGATTCTTAAACAGGTAAAGAAGGTGTAACAGGTAAAATAACCGTATATTAATGATTATCATCAGAGAATACTAGGAAACATAAAGACACAACAAACAACACTAGAGAGGTAAAAGGAAAGACTAAAATAACTAAACTGAAAAGAGAGAAACAAAGAACTACTCAGACCGATACCAAACAGTTAAAATAAATAGGAAAGTTTCTTGGTCGAAGACCGAAGATACCAGAGAAAACAAAGAAAACGTAAATAAAGACGGGATTAAAAAATCTAAAGAAAAGAAGACGATTGGGACCCCAAGAAGTAAAGAAGGAAAAGATCAACGAAATTCACATCTCAATCCCATGAATAAACTGAAAAAAGAACAAAGAACTCCATACGGACATAACGATACTTGAAAGGGGAATCGTGACGAAAATATCACAGGGTGTTCAAACCCCAACAACACAAAAATAAAAGTAAGTAAAGATACGTATAAAACTAAAGAAAAAACTGAAGAAGACACTAAACAACCAATAAGTCGTCGCACAACAAGTCGGAGGCATACAACCTTAAAAATTATCACAAAGAGAACATTAACTCTAGATTAGAATGACGTAACACCAGTCTTTTCTACGAACCTTACTAAAGTTAAAAAAACTTTTCAGAGAGTGATAATAACACAATAACAATTAAAAGGGAAAGTATGAACAATCGTAAACAGAATGTATAACACCGCGAGGATACAACCCACGTGTATATAAATATTAACAATATACAAGAAGAACCTAACTAGGAAAGTAGTAATACATCACAGGAAGAAACAGAGAAAAGTGTCGAAAACAAAATTTCAAATAAAATAGACTATACTCATAACGATGAGGACGAAAGAAAACCAGAGATAAACGTACCTTATAGAAAAAGGTCGGGAAGTGAAAGTCAGACATACACAGGGAACAAAACTCCACCCAGAAAACATCTGTTGTATATATTCCCAGAACAAAACATAGGTAAGTCGGTTAGAAACAGAAAACCGACCCCGTAAGTTGGGTAAACACAAATTCCATTAATAACTATTCATACTAGGACAACGGTAAATGAAATAACAAAACCCAAACTCAAATATGTGGGAAAAACACAAAGGACAGATCTCTTCTAGGAAATCGTAAACAACCTCTCGACCAAACCACCACGACTTAAGAGAGTCGAAAACGAACAGACATTTCGAAAACTTAAGAGGAAGTATAAACTTAATCTAGGAACGACCCGTGTCATTGGACTCTACATCGAATAAAAGAAAGTAGTGAAATTCATAAAGGACGGTAACGGAGGACCGGACTTGTCAAAGATAACTTTCTAGTCGACAATAGGAATACCCTTAGGGGAACACAAAATAAACGACAAAAAGGGAACGACGAAAATTATAAACAAGAAATACAAACTATAAACAATTAAACTAATTATACACAGAACCCCACAAAGCGGAACCCAAACAGGACAAACCCTGAGAAACCCAAAGACCTTGAACCCACTAATAAAGGAAGGAGTAAAATCCCTTCAAAAGTTGATAATAGAGGAGTTCATAAAAGAGTACCAGAAAGAAAAACAGAAGAAAAAGACCCTGAGGATACTAAGTTTACAACCCCACAAATTGTAACAGGGTCTCCAGAGACTCTAACAGGAGTAAAGAAAATTAAGCAAAAAGAAAAAAGGAGAGACTAAGTAAATAAAGATGGTAAGATAGAAGATGGAGTGATTAGTATAAAAGACGGAGGTAAAAAGATTATAAACACGGGAGGTCTCACAAAAATACAGTAAAGAACGTAATAAGTAGTATATAACTGAGAAAAAATAAAGAAGATCCAGGAACAATTTTGAAAGAACGTAGAAGAGTTAGGAATAGAGGTCTGATAAATAGACACTAAGGTAAAACAAAAGTTCTAAAACCTAGTAAAAGTGATGGTAATAAGACTTAAGAAATAGTCTATCTAAGGGATAGAGAAGGAGAAAACAAACCAAACCACCCGTAAATAGGAAAGGAAATGGACGACTCATAAGGAGACAGAGAAGTAGAACAAATATAACGACACAACCCCCACCGGAAAGACATAAGACCGTCAAACACCTCAAGAGAAATAACACCTCAAAGGAGTGACACTCACCACAACCTGCCCACCGAACAGTTCCAAAGGACCAATCCCTTCGAACACAGTCACAAGACCACCCACCTCGACCTAAAGACGAGAGACCTCCCGTGACTTCACAGGTCATTACTCAATACTCTACAGTCACCCAAACCTCACTGAAACCCGTCGGACATATAACTTCGAGTCCCGACACAAGGACACAACGATCTCTTAAACACGAGACCTTGAACAACCGGGAACCCACAACGAACCAAAGTCACATCTATACCTCCGTAAACTACTAGAGGACAGCTAATTACAAGGGACCTCAGTCCTTAAGAGACCACAAGAGTCCTAAACCTGAATTTGGAGGACGAAGACCAAAAGTCAGAATAAAAATGTCATCGGAATTCTGAAGAGGTAGATATGTCGTGACAACTATTTTGTAGATCCAATTTCTACTTTTCAAAGAGGTGTCACTCCCTGTTGGGTCTCTCCAAGTGTCTCAATGTACCTCTTCTCTTCTCCTTCCTCCCTCTATCTCCACTGGGACTACTCTACTCCACCTTAGTTTTCTTGTCCCTCCTTCCATCGGTCACAGGAAATACACGTGAGGTGTCAGACCTGACGAGTCTCTACAAGTACCTCAATGTGTCTCTTCTTTTCTCCTTCCTTCCTCTGTTTCTACCCGTCCTTCTATTTCCCCCCTTAGTTTTTCTCTCTCTGTCTAGGTCAGTCATTAGTCAAGGGATTCACAAGAGGTGGTAGACTTTGTGTGTTTCTCTAAGTATCTCAACCCATCTCTTCTCTTCCCCCTCCCTCCTCTATCTCCGCTGGACCACCTTTTCTTTCCTCTTAGGTTTCCCCCTCTCTCGTCAGTTCGGTCATTAGAGCGAGGGTTCATTTTTACCTATGACTTCTAACCCAAGAATTTCCATGTTTTAACTATTCTTTATGGTTTTTCATTTTTAATTTTTAGATCTCATCTCCAACCTAAAAGTTTTTATATTATAGTTTCTTTTTTTTCAGTGTTTTAATAAAATATATATATAAACTTCAAAAATTTTTTATCCCAGAGAGAAAAAAACACTTCATTATCATCCAATATTTTTACTTTTAATTTCCTCATTATCTCCTGAACTTTTAATTTTTTATTTCTTACTATCATTTTTATCATTTTTTATATAGATCCTGAAAGAGACCACAACAACACCCGTCACACCCCAGTCAAGTCAAAGTCTATCAAGGAACTATGTCGAATATAAAGAGTTCTAGATATCCGGGGAAGGATACATCAGCCATGATTGATGTCCCAAAATTAGATAACGTGGACAGTGTAGGTTCCTCCAAGGGAGACAAAGTCGAAGAAGACAAACTACTAGAGAAGTCACAGATTAAAGGAGGGATTGTGTTCCCCCGCCACCACCTGTCAAAAAATCCGAGTGAACAAGTCAGAACGACACCCCTCCCTCCCTACGACGGTTGTCTATTGTGAGCACACACGAGCGTCACAGAGTCGGTGTGACTCAAACGGGGGACGAGTGCCACACACACGGGAGGGACAGATGGGACGAATCCGAGATCCAACGAGACGACCCTTGACAGACTCCGGTCGGGACCCAACATACGTGAAGGGTCCAGATTCGGCGAGTCCAAGTCCGTGAGTCCATCAGGAGTCTCCGAGTCTGAGCCAACCCGGACGTAAAACACGGAAAGGGTCCAGGCTCGTCGAGTCCACTGGTCCACAAACCGTTCACGTCAGTGACGCTGAATAACGGAAGGGACAGGGACGACGAACCAAAAGACCCACATGTTGACCGCGTGTAAGAGTCCGCCTACAACTGGTAGGTCTTAGGGTTCTTCAGAATCGTTATTTCGGAGGAAAGTCAAACCACCTATTACGGAGAGACCCCGGCGCTAACGGGGGAAGTCCGAGACCGACGGACAGTGGCCTTCCCCTACCAGACGTCGGCGGATCGAGACGAGTCAGGAAACAAGACACTCGCCCGGACCGCCACAGAATCCAATCCCGAAAAACGCACCATCGGTAGGGTGTCAGACCAAACGATAGGGTTCAATCAAGGGAGTCTAACGGGAACCCCGTAAGTCCGGGCCAGGAATGAGATTCGTTACGTCGGGTGCGGAGGGACGGGTCGGGGTCGAACGATCACCGTTCACGTTCGCAGACGCGACGAAGAGACGACCCCTTCAATGGTAACCCGTGTATTAGACACCGAAAATTAATAAATGAATAAAAGGGAGGGTCAATACTACGGGAGACACCAAGGTTCCGAGTGGTGTCTGAGTCGTCACTATCACAAAGGACCACAAACCTTTGAAGAAAAAATTCTGAGGGAAAGGTCCTACCTCGAGGTAGGGATGGAGAAAACAGAAAAAAAAAGAAAATATAAAAAATGATGGAGGAAAACTTCTGTTACCCGACAAAAGGACCCACGGACTACAGGAGACGGTCGTAAGTCTTCAACAAAACACCTTAAATGAGTCGCAAGTTTACAAGAAAACTACTTAAACACCCACTCTTTCACCAGAAGGGCAGGACAAGGAGGTGGTAGAATCCTCGCGGAGGGGATCATCAATCGAAATCTCACCGAAAAGATACATAGAAACACTGGGACTCCGAAAGACTAGAATCAAGACTCGGTCCCAGTCCTAGGACCCAGGCCGGACACGACACCACTACCATCCCTAATTAAGAGTATGACCAGTCGTATATTCATGGAAAGACATAACATTCGACTACTAACTGAGAGGCTTAACCTCTCGTGTGTGTCTTCACGGACTGTGACAGAGACAACGTAACAATTTATTGACAGAACCGACTCCCTTGAACCTTCATAAGAGAAGGTGGGAACCAATGGAGACGTTACGTCTGATAAGTCGGTGTAAAAAGAAAACAAAATTATGATAGGTGGACCGATCTTAGAGTCGAAGTGGTGAAAGTCAAGTCAAGTCAGTCATTCAGGACAGGTCGAGAAACACTGGGTACCTGACGTCGTACGGTCCGAAGGGACAGGAGATGGTAGAGGGTCTCAAACGAACTTTAGTGTAGGTAACTCAACCACTACGATAGGTCGGTAGAGTATAAGACAGTAGGGGAAGAGGAGGACAGGTTAGAAAGGGTCGTAGTCCCACAAAAGATTATTCGGTCGTTAAACTTAGTCCACCGGTTTCAAGACCTAGACGTCGAAGTCGTAGTCAGGAAGGTTAATTATAAGTCCCAACTAAAGGAAATCTTAACTGACCAAACTAGACGAACGACGTATTTTCCCACTTTACACAGGGTGGAAGTAAAGGTGTTACTATTCCTGTTAAAGAAAGTAGGTTCTCAACGAGTTATTTATAAAACTCACTTAGAAAATAAACCTTTAGAATTTTAGTTTTATTATAGATTTTTATTTTGATAAGTAAATTAAGAACGGTCAATAAGTGAAAAATCAACAAGAAATTAGAAAGGTTTATCAGTCTAAGATTGAAGAGAGGAAAAACAAATAGACAATTGGGACAGTATATAAGAAGAAAAGAATATATGGGATAAGAGGTGTTGGTTCAGGGACAGATATGGGTGTTGACGTTATATATTTAGACGTTCAGGTCTCTTTGTTTCTATATATACGTAAAAGTTGAGAAATGGTTCGACTTGAACTGGTTTCTTTTATAGTAATATATATATTACATAATAACCGTGGGGTTAAACAATACAACAAGATCATTCAGGTAGAGGGTAATAGGAAGTTCCCAGAAAGTTTTGAACCAGTGAATTGGTTTAGGGAAATAAGTAATCAAAAGATGAGTAAGACCCATCTACCAGGGATTGACTGTCTCTTATATCGGAGTTCGCACAGTAGTAAGTAAGAATGTACGAGAAAGTCTTTGAATAACGGTGGGAAGGTAAGTAGACAGGTGGGTAGGAAGAAAGTGTAGATTATCTACTTTACTCAGAGGGAGGTGAACAGAAACTCTAGTTCGAATGATAGATACAGTCGGAGGTCAATTGAGGTTTTAAGACTGTTTAATACAGTGTAGAGGGTAAGAAGTAGGAGGGTGAAAATAATCAAGAAGTGTAACTATAAACTTGTGTTTCAAAGAACGTCTAAAAACCCTTTTATCTAAGAAGGAGATAAGATATGGTATACGATTCATGTTCAAATAGAGAGACGAGGGAAAGTCTTTAGTGGCAAGAACTGAAAAGATAAAGGTGAGACATTTCTTAAAGAGTTTATGAAAAGGAAAAAGAAGGAAAGGAATAAGTTGGTGGAAGAGTAACTTTTCTAACGGATGAATACCATTTGCGTTATCCACAACAATAAAAATATAAAACAGTAGTCTGATGAAAGATCGAAAATTATCAAAATCAATGGAACTACAAAAGTGAAAGTCAAACCAAGTCAAGTCAGCGAGTCATCACAGACTGATAAACACTGAGGTACTTAGTGTGTATGGTCCGGAGGGACAGGTAGTGGTTGAGGACCTCAAGTGGGTTTGAGTACGGGTAACTCAGTCACTACGGTAGGTCGGTAGAGTAGGAGACAGCAGGGGAAGAGGAGGACGGGGGTTGGGGAGGGTCGTAGTCCCAGAAAAGGTTACTCAGTTGAGAAACGTACTCCACCGGTTTCATAACCTCAAAGTCGAAGTCGTAGTCAGGAAGGTTACTTGTGGGTCCTGACTAGAGAAAATCTTACCTGACCAACCTAAAGGAACGTCCGGTTCCCTGAAAGTTCTCCGAAGAGGTTGTGGTGTCAAGTTTTCGTAGTTAAGAAACCACGAGTCGAAAGAAGTGTCAGGTTGAAAGTGTACGTATATACTGGTGACCTTTTTTGTATCGGAACTGATCTGTCTGGAAACAACCGTTTCGTTACAGAGACGAAAAATTATACAATAGATCCAACCAGTGTTGAAAGGAAGGTTCCTCATTCGTAGAAAATTAAAGTACCGACGTTAGTGGTAGACGTCACTAAAACCTCGGGTTCTTTTATTACAGTCGGTGATAAAGGTGACAAAGGGGTAGATAAAGGGTACTTCACTACCCTGACCTGCGGTACTAGAAGCAAAAGATTTACAACTCGAAATTCGGTTGAAAAAATGAGAGGAGAAAGTGAAAGTTGTTCTCCGAAAAATCAAGGAAAAGTGAAATACGGTATTCTCAGTACAGTAGACGTATAGACTCCAATAACTATAAAGAGGGTCATTAGAACTAAGGTCCAACACGAAGAAGGTCGGGTCGTAAAGAGTACTACATGAGACGTTCAGTGAAACTAAATGTGGTTAATGTTTTGGGTCTAAAAGGACGGTAAAAACGTTGCTGAAGAATTAAAAATTTATTAGAAAAAGAGAATGACGTGAGAGACAAACAAGAAGACATATTGTAAGTCAAAAGGGAGATATGGTAAAGGGACCTACTATATTAGACAATAAAACGACTATAGGTGAAAATCGGAGACACCCCTCTTCCTTTACCGTCGGGTGAGGTCACAAGAATGGACCTCTTAGGGTCCCTACCCCCTCGGACCACCCGACGACAGATACCCCAACGTGTCTCAGGCTGTGATGACTTCACTGAATCGTCGTCCTCGTCGTTGAGGATACCGAAGGGACCACCAAGTCTGTCATTTCTTTGACGGACGTTACACCCTTTGGGTCCAAATTAGGGGCCCAGTCCTTCTATGGGACCTCTTCCTTACAGTTACGTGAGGTCATAGGGATGGACCTTTTAGGATATCTGTCTCTTCGGACTTCCAGGTACCACAACATTTTCAGTCCGTGTTGACTCAGTGATTGTGAAAGGAAAGGAAAGTTAGAAAGTGAAAACTGGTTCGATGGTTCTATTCATAAAAGAATCTTTGAGACATTTATAGAAAGTCAGTAGGACTTTATAAGTCGACGTCCACGATGCAGTGTAAAAAAGGATGAGAAGGAAATTTAGTATTGAGTAAAGGAGACTTCTCGAGCACTTACTCATGTACTTCTGGAGTCGTCTCCGTTCATCTCGTCCTTCCAAAGTGTAATTTTACGTTTGATTTTTAACTCCTTTGACAACTACTCCTTTGTTACCATCTAGTCTCTTTGTAGAAAAAACTTTTTATTTATANGGGACCTCTTCCTTACAGTTACGTGAGGTCATAGGGATGGACCTTTTAGGATATCTGTCTCTTCGGACTTCCAGGTACCACAACATTTTCAGTCCGTGTTGACTCAGTGATTGTGAAAGGAAAGGAAAGTTAGAAAGTGAAAACTGGTTCGATGGTTCTATTCATAAAAGAATCTTTGAGACATTTATAGAAAGTCAGTAGGACTTTATAAGTCGACGTCCACGATGCAGTGTAAAAAAGGATGAGAAGGAAATTTAGTATTGAGTAAAGGAGACTTCTCGAGCACTTACTCATGTACTTCTGGAGTCGTCTCCGTTCATCTCGTCCTTCCAAAGTGTAATTTTACGTTTGATTTTTAACTCCTTTGACACAACTACTCCTTTGTTACCATCTAGTCTCTTTGTAGAAAAAACTTTTTATTTATAGTCTATACACTAAGGAACCCTCGAAATAATGACGAACCACTTTCCACCCCTCTTATAAAATTTTTTCTTTAACTTTTCAGTATTCTCACTTTTTAAAGTTCTCTATATTTTCTTCGTCTATCTTGTACTTCAAACAGAAGTACTTCTGTCTGTTTGACGGTCGTCTCTTAGTTCCAGATATATATGTCACCGATATCTAAACAAAAGTGTTTAAGTGTTGAGTAACAGGTTTGGTAAACGTGTCTCTACGGAAAACCTTAAGTCCAAAAAATAAAAAAAGAAAGATCTAAAATGTTTTCATTGTCTCACTTACAATAATGATTTGTTGGGACCGTTATAGACTCAGTTGTGAGAAATCAGTATTTGCAAATTCACTGAAGTAAGTTTATACATTCATGAGTAATATATGTCATAAGTGTGATCAACTCTATTTTTGAATTTATCAGTGTACATTTAAGTCCAGTCCAAAAGATTGATGTCAATATAGTTTGAATTCTTATTAAGTATGTCAATATAGTTTGTTCTTATTAAGTACGACACAAAAACCTCTGTAATCTAAAACTCTAACGTCCTTTTACACCCAGAAGTAGAGAACTCTTAGTCTTACGTCATTTGTGTTCACTTTTGCTTTTAGTTCTCGTAGTTACACATCAATCTTTATATCCATATATTAGGGATATAACGTATACCATAGAATTTAGTTTGATTTTCATTAATTGAACAACGTTAAATGAAAATTCCAGTACACTTTATCTTGTTCTTTTTTACCTTCCTTTATTACCCATCGGTCTCTTGCAGGTACTTTCAAGTTTTAAAAATTAAGACTCCGTTATAGGATCAAATCTATTTTCATTGGTCGGTAAATCACAAAGTGTACCAATTATGGATTTTACTTTTTAGTAGGAACCGTAGATGGAGATTCTTTTTAATGGACTAGAGTTTTATATATATTATCTCATATTTCCAGTACCTGATTTCGTTGTTAGAAATATTTATAATTACTCTACAACTTAATTTTATTTACACATGAATAAACCCAAAGGGATCCGTCCTTCCGTCCTTCTCACCGATCCATCATTTCTTAGGTGGAAACCACCTCCTCTGTACCCTTACCACCCAAGTTAAGGACCTAGTCCTTCTAAGGGGTTTCCTCTTTTTATGTTGGGTGAGGACATAAGAACGGACCTTTTAAGGTACCTGTCTCCTTGGACCGCCCGTTGGAACGTACCCCAGCGTTCCTTAGCCTGTGTTGACTCGAGTGTTCGTGTGACATAAATAAACCTCCTTTTATTCGAAATTTTAAAAATACTATTTCATTAGTTTTTTAAGATGAGGAGTCCCTTTGTATTGATAAACATAATTTTACATTGTAACCTCCCGAAGGGTCCACCGCGACCATTTATTGAGTAGACGGTCACGTCCTTTAAGTTCTCTACATCTAAGCTAGGGACCCAACCCTTCTAGGGACCTCTTCCTTTACCGTTGGGTGAGGTCATCAGAACGGACCTCTTAGGGTACTTGTCTCCTCGGACCACCCGATGTCAAGTACCTCAGTGTTTCTCAGTCTGTACGGACTTCACTGTCGTGTCGTGTATTGTAATTTTATAAGAGTTTATTTATAAAGAGACCCATAAATTTACAAATCTCTACAAGTGTTTGATGTTATGGTGTGGTTTAAACTTTCTGACTACTTGTACTGATCGAATTCATTACGATAGTTAAATCAAAATATGTCTTCTAGAACTAAATTTTACAGTTGAACTAAGAAAATAGTGTCCTGTATTTTTCTAAAATCACCTTATAAAAGGAGGACAAAAGATCTACTTTCTTTAAGACGTAGAGTGATTACACAAAAAAATTAACTTACTATTAAAGTAAAGTTAAGTTCTAAAATATACGGAAAGATTTAAAACGGTACTTGAGGTGTACAAGAAAAATTAACATTCGTAATCTCTGGACGAAAATACGTAGACTAAAACGGAGATTTTATTAGAAAGCTAGACGAACAGAGAAGTAAGTCAGGATAAAACGATATCGTGTACTGGAATGGAGGAAAGTGAACTTAACGACGTCAGAAAGGGATGACTATATAAGATATTAAGAATCTCCGAAGACGAGTACCGTTTTTTATTTGAACTTTTACATACAAAATAAATTATAAATTAATAATTTGTTATAAAATAATGACGTCTGTAAATGGGTGTTTGTTTTGAAACACATAATTATAAGAGGTCTCTTTTTCTTAGTTATATAAGTATATACATATAAACCTACACACATAATCTTATACATATGTGTGTCTATATATGTGTGTATGTATGTGTGTGTGTATGTATATATACTCCTCTAAATAATATCCTTAACCAAGTACATCAATAGCTCATGTACTTAAAGTGTCAGACGGACGTTTGATCTCTGTCTCTTTTCGACCACCATATTAAGTTCAGGTTTCCGGACTTTTGGTCCCCTCGGTCACCACATTAAGTATCAGACTTCGGTTTCCGGACTCTTGGTTCTCGAAATTACTGACTTCCGTCTTTTCTACCTGTAGAGTCAACTTCTTCTCTCTCTCTCTTAAGTGGGAAGGAAAAAGAAAGACAACATACGTCAAGGGGTTACCAACCTAGTACGTTCAAGTATAATAATTCCCGTCTAGAGAAGTCAGATCATTCAGTTTGTGGTTAGGAGGTCTTTATGGGAGTGTCTGTGAAAGTTTTTATGAAATTATTACAAAGTGGTTGATAGACCCTTAGAGGAGTGGGTCAATTCTACCGTTTATTTCAATTGGTAGTGTGAAACTCCTAGTTTTTAAAGTAAATAAAATCAAATTTTATAACTACTTTTAAACTATGTAATATAAGATGATCTTAATTATTGAATAATAAAGACTGACGAAAAAATAGGTGTCCAAGTGACTTTATCCCTAAGATAGTACGGAATAAAATGAGTTACAGTGTAATCGTAAATCCATAATAATATAAATAAAAGAGAGATGTAATCTTAAATTCGTAGTATTCACACCCTTGTTATACAAAACGAGAGACGCTATAGGAGTAGTTAGTACTATCGTAGACCGTTTGATATTCACGAGTTATTTATAAAATACCTCCGTACTTACTAACTAATTACATAGACAGTAAGGTCACTCTACAGTTTTTTAAAATACACGTAAATAAGTTATGTATTGTTCATGTTTAATACCAGTCACGTTACCCGATTTATTACATAAATATCTTTGTCAAAACTTTTACGTTATACAACTAATTTGTATATGTCTTTTATATATTTGTTTTACACCGTATTCTGTGTCTTTTTGTGTTTATCTAAATTTCCTCTATTGTAAAGACATACCTTTGTCTAGGTGAGTCGTCCATTGTCGTGTTATATAAAGGTCAGTCTACGTGAAGTATCTAGGGGAGTTCAAGAATGTTTTAGTATGTAAACGACGTATCCCACACCACTTAAATGAGGTTCGAGGCTTTTCAACTGAAGAACCGACACGGGGACGGAAAATTAGTGACAAAAGATTCTTATCTGTGGTTGTTAGATGTATCATGGAATTGGTAAACAATTGTCAGGACCCGTACCCTTTCTCCTGCCTTTTCTCGTCTTCTCTATACGTTCATAGGGATTTGTCTAAGAAACAGAAGACGAAACATCCTAGCTTCCTTTAGGTAAAGGTTCATCTTGTACATTTGATTGTTCTTCTTTCTGTACCGTTCACTAAACGACTATCATTTCATTATCCATTTATCATTCCGAATACTTTTGAACTTTTATCTTTTGAATTCCAATTAAAGTAAAGTAACTTCAGAAACGTGGAGTTTTTCTTACTTGGAATAAAGTTCGTAACAACTTTTGAAAAGGGTGATACTAATATCACCAAAACGGTGTCAACCGTGGGGTGAATTTATAAGTATATATAAGTGGTTACACATGGTCGATTTTAATAAATTGTTCTCCAATTAATAAAAAAAGGTTTTTAGCTTGACAATGAGTCGTTCAACCTCTTAAACGAATAGTAAAAGTTTATATTGACATCGGACAAGACCTTCAATTCAGGTGTACGATGATAAGTGACAAAGGTTACTATTATAATAAGTCGTGAAGAGACTCATCATCATCAAGGTCCCGAAGGGAACACTGAGTCGACCATTTCTTAAACGGACGTTACCTCTTTGGACCCAAGTCAGGGACCCAACCCTTCTACGGGACCTCTTCCCTTTCCGATGGGTGAGGTCATAAGACCGGACCTCTTAAGGTACCTGACATATCAGGTACCCCAGTGTTTCTCATTCTGTGTTGATTCACTGAAAGTTTTTTTTTAATACCTCTATATAATAAATACTACCCTAAAAGATATAAATCTATCTTGACATTTCTTTCGATTCGTGGTTTCTTGACCACGAAAGTTTTACACCACGACCTCTTCTGACAACTCTTAGAGGACCTGTCGTTCCCCTAGTTTAGTTAGGATTTCCTTTATTAGGACTTATAAGTAACCTTCCTGACTACGACTTCGACGTTATGAACCGGTGACCTACGTTTCTTCACTGAGTGACCCTTTCTGGGACTACGATTCTTTCTAACTCTCGTACTCTACTTCCCCCGTTTTCTCCTACTCTACTAACCAACCGTAGGAACTGAGTCACCTGTGGCTTAAACTCGTTTGAGGTCCTCCGTCACTTTCTGTCCCTTCGGACCGTACTACGGTAGGTGTCCCAGTGTCTCAGTCTGTACTGAATCACTGACTTGTTGTTGTTATGAAATCCTAAGAGAGTAAATTGACAGAAAACAGTAGAAGTCCTGACGAAAAATGACTCTTCAAGAGTAGTTAAAGTTCAACCTTGACTCATTTTTAGTTGATTTTAGTCTTTACTTCCAGTTTCACTACACAGACCAAAAGTACTTTGATGATAAAATTCTCTTAAAGTTCTTTTTACGAAAACAAATTCTATGGACTTACTTTAAAAGATCAAAATTTTTGACATAATTATGTCAAAATATATTTGTTTATGTAAAAACAGAAATTTTCTTTAGATTCCGGAAACCGTATTAATAATATAAATGAACTGTGGTTATCGTATAAAAATACTAATTGTTATAAACGTTTGACAAAACACCTTTATTCCCTCTTACCTTTTTATCTCTATTTAGATTTACTTGTTCACTATGTGTACTTTTTTTAACATTTCCAGTTTTAATCGTAAAGTTCGATATATATGGTTTTAGAAAATGAGTCAAACAAATTTATAAACGTACAATTTTTCAGTCTCACCACGTATAATTTTAAAATATCCCGTTAAACAGAAGGTGTCCGTACTGGTTGTTAAGTGGATTTGGTATCTATAGTTGATCCCAACTGTTACACTTCAATCTAAAATATTTAATTAGTACTGTCTGACGGAGAAACTATAAGATCTTATTTTTAAAGTTTTTCCTTGAAGTATATTGGTCTTATCATCTATTCAATAACCCGAGATTTTCTATAGGTGTAGACTCAGGGATCTTGGGGACTTATACAATGGAGGATACTGTTTCCTCCTAATTCCATGGTCGACCTTAATACCCACGATTGGTTGACTGGAGTTGTATCCCTCTAATAGGACCACCCCGGTCACATTGATGTTGCCAGAGGTTACACCTTTTCCCTCCGTCTTCAAAGGTAAAAACTCACTACAAAACAGACTTTCCGAGGTGGTCTAAAACGACTGAAACTTTGATTCTTTTCTAGTTCTTGGTTTCCTTACACCCGTGGGAGACGACGACGACGACGATTCAGTGAAGTCAGTACAGGCTGAGATACACTGGGGTATCTGCCGTCGGGTGGTCCGAGGGGGCAGGGACCCTAAGAGGTCCGTTCTTGTGACCTCACCCAACGGTAAAGGAAGAGGTTACGTACTTTCACTTTTCACTTTCCTCAGTGAGTGAGCACAGGCTGAGGAACACTGGGGTACCTGACGCCGGGTGGTCCGAGGAGACAGGTACCCTAAAAGGTCCGTTCTCATGACCTCACCTCACGGTAGCGGAAAAGGTCCCATGGGAGATTTTGGACCTTTTCTTCTCGTTGACCGAAGAACGGTTCTAGAAGGTCTTCCTTTAAGTCAAGTCACTCTGTTTTGGTACATTCTAAAGACTGGAGTTCTTGACATCCTATTATTTCTACTATTTGAACATGTTGATCCAAGTACTATTGAACAATATTTATCGTCATCCTTTTATTATGTACGTGGTTTTTATATATGATTTCTTTTCGACACATTCGGTTTAAATATAAAACTGAAGTAAAAGTATCTTTAATTATATGTTATTTCATTTTTTTAATTTAGATCAATAGTACGACAAAAGTTTACATAAAAATATAGATTACAAAATTCTGAAGGTAAAGGAAATGGTCTGAAAAGGGGGTTTTAAGATCCATTTAGATTATAAAGTGTGGAAGATTAAAAGGGACTTAAAAATTTTTTAAAGTTTTAAATTATAAACTCCGTTTTATACGTACGTACGGACGAGACAGTGAAATCAGCACAGGCTGAGACGCTGGGATACCTGACATGGTCCGAAGAGACAGGTACCCTAAGAGGTCCGTTCTTACGACCTCACCCAACGGGACGGAAGAAGGTCCCCTGGAAGGACTGGGTCCCTAACTTGGGAGTGGAGAAAACAGAGGACGTAACCGTCCGTCCAAGTAGTGGTGGTCACGGTTGACCCTTCGGGACTCCGTTTTGTATTACAAGTATTAGTTTGTACGTCAATTGAGGTTTTTATCGGTGAAATCAATACTTGAGTACTAATAGAGTCTCGGAAATCAAAGACAACATATGAACTGTAGATTAATTTATCAGATAATGGTCATGTTTACGATGTTCGGAATTATGTTTACGTATTTAAAATGTAGAAGGGTGAAGACATGCACTAATATGACGAAACCAATTGTAGTGAAAACAGAGGTAATAGATGTATTTTGTAATACACCCATTAAAAACTTTCTTAAGATTGGTGTATTGGTCAGAGGTCACAAAAAACAGTTAAGAAAATAAAGACAAGAGTAACAGTAATAGAATAAAGATTCTAGAAAGTAAAGTACCGAAGAACTGTTACAATCGGACTCTAAATCACAGGAACAAACATTTTATGTTTCCTCACTTTTTGTTTTTATGACTTCAAGAACTGTGTGTGTTAACTTACATTACTTGCACTATTAGAACACTACATATGAAAATTTTTATAACATACTTTATTTTTTACATACGTCATTTAACTCAATTACATAATTAAAGTCATATGTTAAGTTACTTATAAATACATATGAGTAAATTGATACATATGTACTCATGTATAAATGGATCCTTTCAAGAAACAGAAAAAGATTGGTTAGGACAGGGGATCCGTGGTTTGTTTTAGGAACAAGACTGAAGTTTGACAACTTAATAAAATAGACATATCCCTATGGAGTCTACAACGTCCAAACTAGGGTCTGGTAACGTCATTTCGTTTATAGTTTTATTTTATTCAATGTACTTATAAAAACAAAGGGTCCAGTACGTATACTTTCAATACAAATCTCTAATTCGGTAACAACCAACGTAGTAAACGTTTATAAAAGAGGGTAAGGTACACAAAAGAAAAAAATAACACACGCACACACACACACACACACACCACACACATACCAAAGGAAACAACACGTTTCGAAAATTCTAATTAATCTAGGGTAAACGAATAAAAACGAAAACAAAGATAATGAGACTCTGTCTAGGTTCTTTTGAT
Organism: Capra ibex; assembly: GCA_006410555.1. Lineage (NCBI taxonomy): Eukaryota > Metazoa > Chordata > Mammalia > Artiodactyla > Bovidae > Capra > Capra ibex. The sequence continues at coordinate 33,784,675 of SJYO01026388.1, forward strand.
AACGACACTAAATACAGTTACAAAAAAAGGGATACAAAAGGAGATCCGTAAAATATCATAGGTCAGAAGGTAAATCGAGAAATTAGGTAAAACTCAAATAAAAACATATACCACAATCTTTTACAAAATTAAAGTAAGAAAATGTACATCGACAGGTCAAAAGAGTCGTGGTGAAAAACTTCTCTGATAAGAGGAAACATATAAGAGTGGAGGAAACAGTATCAAATTAACTGGTATAGTTTTAATATGTCTGTCGAATATGTCGAATTATAGTTTGTTTGGTTGTTTTTTTACTCGTCTCCTTGATTTCTCTATAAAGGGTTTCTTCTGTACGTCTATCGGTTGTACGTGTACTTTTCAACAAGTTGTAACGATTAATAATTTCTTAACGTTTAGTTTTGATGTTACTTCATAGTGTAATGTGGTCAGTCTTATTGGCAGTAGTCTTTCGGATGTTTATATTATTTACGATCTCTCCGACACCCTTTTTCTCTCGGGAGAATGTGACAACCACCCTTACATTGACCATGTCGGTGATACCTTTTATCATAGTCAAGTCAAGTCAAGTCAGCGAGTCAACACAGGCTGAGAAACACTAGGGTACTTAGCGTCGTACGGTCCGGAGAGACAGGTAGTGGTAGGGGACCTCAAGTGAGTTTGAGTGCAGGTATCTCAACTACTACGGTAGGTCGGTAGAGTAGGAGACAGCAGAGGAAAAGGAGGACGGGGGTCAGGGAGGGTCGTAGTCTCAGAAAAGGTTACTCAGTTGAGAAACGTGCTCCACCGGTTTCATGACCTCAAAGTCGAAATTGTAGTAAGGAAGGTTTCTTGTGGGTCCTGACTAGAGGAAATCCTACCTGACCAACCTAGAGGAACGTCAGGTTCCCTGAGAGTTCTCAGAAGAGGTTGTGGTGCCAAGTTTTCGTAGTTAAGAAACCGTACGTCGAAAGAAATGTTAGGTTGAGAGTGTAGGTATGTACTGGTGACCTTTTTGGTATCGGAACTGATCTGTCTGGAAACAACCGTGTCATTACAGAGACGAAAACTTATATGATAGATCCAACCAGTATTGAAAGGAAGGTTCCTCATTCGCAGAAAATTAAAGTACCGACGTCAGTGGTAGACGTCACTAAAACCTCGGGGGGTTTTATTTCAGACTGTGACAAAGGTGACAAAGGGGTAGATAAAGGGTACTTTACTATCTAAGGAATTTTTATTTTTTATCGAAAGGGTACACTAAGTCGTCAGGGTGAGGAGCCGTATATAGACATTTTCTACTTTGGAGATTAAACTTTTCCATAAACACGGATTTACAAGTGTCGTCGGAATAAATGTTATCGGTTCTACACCTTCGTTGGATTTACAGACAACTGTCTACTTACCTATTCTTATACACCACCTCATATTGTGTCACCTCATAATTCACTCACTTTCAGTCAGTCAGTACAGACTGACAAACGCTGGGACACCTGAAATGTCAGGTACCACAAGAGGTCCGGTCTTATGACCTCACCATCGGAAAGGGAAGAGGTCCCCTAGAAGGGTTGGGTCCAAAGGACGTAACATCCACACAAGAAATAGTCGACTCGGTGTTCCCTTCGAGTTCTTATGACCTCACCCATCGGATAAGGAAGAGGTCGTCTAGAAGGACTGGGCCCTTAACTTGGTCACAGAGGACGAAACGTCTACCTAAGAAATAGTTGACTCGATACTTCCTTCGTCACCTCACAATTAGTCGTTATTTTTTACTTATTTTATTACGGTGAACGTTGTGTACCTATCTGGATCTCCAATAGTATGATTCACTTCATTCAGCTTATCTCTTTATTTTTATATATCACAGTGGATATGCACCTTAGACTTCTTTTTTCTCTTTATTTGAATAATCCTTTGTCTTTATCTGAGTGTCTGTATCTTTTGTTTAAATTTCTAATGGTATCCTCTTTCTCCCATCCCCTCCCTATTTAATCCTCCAACTGTAATTATCTGTACGATAGATATATATTTTATTTGTTATCACTAAATGACATATTGTGTCCCTCGATATAAACTTTAGAATATTATTTATTACATTTTATTAGACTTTTTGAATTAGTGAAACTACATGTGGACTTTGATTACGTTTAAACGTTTGGTTGATATGAAATTATTTTAAAAAATTTATTATTTTTTAATCGACATTTCTACGTATATAGACTTATTACTTCCAAAAGATTACTAAGAATAGTTAATACAATTATTAATACTACTACACTAAATTTTACTTTTTAAGTGACATTGATCTTTAGGTCCACACTAATAACATGAAAAGTAGCAGGAGGTGTGATGACAATGACACCCAACTCCCAATGAACGTGACTTATGCAGTAATACTAACGACATACAAATCTCATCAGGGTATTGATTTTTTTTCCTCCCTCCCTCCCTCATTAAGAAACAGTCAAACTGGAACTTCCTCCAAACTCTTATTTTATATACTTCGTGAGACTTTAGAAACTTCATCCCCAGTATTATGTTACATTATAGTGTCTTTAGATTCTCTAACACTTTCACTTCAGTGAGTCAGCACAGGTTGAGAATCACTGGGGTACCTGACGTCGGGTGGTCCGAGGAGGTAGGTACCCTAAAAGGTCCGTTCTCATGACCTCACCCCACGTTAACGGAAGAGGTTTCTCTAATGCTTTCTCGTTACGTAATTTCTATCAAATAGGAAGTTGTGGAATTAGAAACTGTCCCGGGGTCCGTTGACGATCCTACGATCGTGGTGACAGTTAATAATGTGAGGACTTCTCTATCTACCTTGTCGATATGTCTATAAATATACAATGAAAAAAAAATACTGAGAATATGACTTTCTCTTTTTACCACGTTTATTTAGTTCTTAATTATACGATAAAAGGCATCAGAAATTTTACGAACAGGTAAAATTGGTAGGTGTTTCATCTTTTTTTACCTTGATCGGTAAAATTTTACCTTTCAATATCAGAAATTTAAATATCTTATAAAAGACTTGATAAAAATGTGTATTTATGAAGATATTTATTGTATATAAAAATAAGGTTTTTTCCGGATATATTTCGAGGTTACGTTTACATGGTCTCTTCAATAAAAGTAGAAATTTTTATACAATATTTTAAGATATAATCTCATCGTCTAACCATAACTTTTTTACGAACATCAAACCTCTGAAATAACATACACATCAAAATTAATTAAAATCTCAAATATCATATATTATTTTTTTGTTATCTAAATCTCTACTCCCTCGTAAAAAAGTTACATGTAAAATAGATTTTAAATGATATTGGTGGAAGTCCTAATTTTATATACACACGACTCTACGGGTGATAACAGAAGGTCGTCGTCATCAGAACTCGAGCTCATCTACTTGTGTGAGGACCCTGTGTTATTTCGTTCAAGCAAATCAAATTATTTTGTCTCTTCTGTCGGTTATCTCATATGTGTCGTCTTATTGTTTGAAGACCGAGAGTGAACCGTGGATCTGTATACACTAATTCTCTCCACGTCGGTTCACCTGGTTTGTAAGGAGAGAAATCCCTTACTAGTAGTGACCGCAAGGAAACGACCAGCGTACCGGGGAAGTGTTACTGGAGTGATTGGGGATGGGAAGTCAAATCGTGGTAGGGTAGTTAAATACTGATGAGTAGTTAAAATCTAATATATATTAGTTACAGTTGTTGGTCTACTGATATGTTGAAGTTTCTGTCCTTTATGACAATTGTTTAGATAAGATCATTTAAACTGTTAAATCAATGTCACTCGGTTAAGGAACTATTCCCGTTTGACGGTTTTGAGTGGTTTCTTCATTTATTGGACTGATCGGGATATGAATAATTTATTTAAATTAAAAATTGAATTTTTTATTTTTCAATATATATATATTTAGGTCCGGTTCTGTTTGTGTGACCGTTCCCGTTCAAGACGATTTATCAATTCTTTATATATTATGTGTAAAATCTATCGGAAAAGATTCTCCATCTTCTCCTTTGTAATGGGATTATAATCTTCGTTTAATTCCGTGATCTTATTTGGATGTCTTGTTACTGAAAGTAATTATATCTTTTAGAAATTGTTTTTATCTTCTTTGAGTAAAAACAAAGTTATCAAAAATTTTAAAAAGTCATACTATCTCAGTATATATTTGTAATATATATATATATATATATATATATATATATATATATAAGACAAACACAACTTTCCCAGTTGTTTATTCGTCTCTGTTGGATTATTACTCGTATTGAATAAGAATCTAGAACCAAAGATATACAATGAGAGGTTTTTTTATCTGGATTTCCTAAGGAACTGTTTTACCGACTAAAAGAACGATCCTTTTCCTTTTTGTGTACTACTTGTACTTCGGAGAATATTACGGTATTGATGACAAGTTTTTCTGTTTTTTCCAATCACCTTACAGTTTTCCTACGTCCTCGGTTTGAGTCTTCTCGAGGGTCACCGGTTTCAACCTCGTTACTCTCGGTGTTTTATTTACAAAGTCAAGTCAAGTCAGCGAGTCAACACAGACTAAGAAACGTTGGGGTACTTAGCGTCGTGTGGTCCGGAGGGACAGGTGGTGGTTGAGGTCCTCAAGTAGTTTGAGTGCAGGTAGTCCAACCACTACGGTAGGTCGGTAGAGTAGGAGACAGCAGGGGAAAAGGAGGACGGGGTTTAGGGAGGGTCGTAGTCCAAGAAAAGGTTACTAAGTTGAGAAGAGTAGTCCACCGGTTTTATAACCTCAAAGTCGAAGTCGTAGTCATGAAGGTTACTTGTGGGTCCCGACTAGAGGAAATCCTACCTGACCAACCTAGAGGAACGTCAGGTTCCCTGAGAGTTCTCAGAAGAGGTTGTGGTCTCAAGTTTTCGTAGTTAAGAAGCCGCGAGTCGAAAGAAGTGTCAGGTTGAGAGTGTAGGTATGTACTGGTGACCTTTTTGGTATCGGAACTGATCTACCTGTAAACAAATAATATTGAGTTTCTTATTTTATTTGTGGGTGTGTAGAAACTTTGGTTTTTATTTTATATGTACTAACTTTTTTATCTTTCGACCTATTTTACCCGTAGTAATAAAATCCTCTTAAAGTTTATTTTTAATCACTTCCCTCCACTAGGATCTTTTAGCAACAATCATGAGGAGTTATTACTCATGACGTCCACTCTAGATAACTAATTATAAAATAATCGTTCAGTTTGAAATCCCTCTTCGTCTATCAACGTATGGGAGTTTACGAGGAAAGTTTTTATATATTTAATTACACAAAATTGTACATAAGTGTTTTAACAATTATGGAGAGGAAGACCACCATACGCAATTTATGTTAAAGAAACTTTCAACCGACCTGAATTTCTTAGTGAGATTGTTTGACTCATACCTTTAACTTTTCATGCCTGAAATCTCTTCTCTTTGGACCTTCTATAGTGAAAAATTATTGTAACAATTGTAGTGATCACTATGCAGTACCACCGTATATGGGAGATTATACTGTACTATTCCCGTGTAGTTGAAAAACATTATAAAGGTGTTTTTAATATTAGATCACATTAGTATCCTTTTGAGTTTACTCTCTGTAAGATGTTTTATACTGGTGATTGTAAGTTTTAACAGTTAGTTGTTTTTGATTCGGTTTCTTTGACAGTGTCTAGTCTCCTTTGATTCCGTTATCGTCTTAATTCGAGTTTCATCGGAAGATCTAACAAAGGACCCTGTCTTTACTCTGTACGCACCTTTCTGACCCCTTAAGACTCATTTCATACAATCAAAGAAAATGTCAGGACATGGTTACAAATTAAAAATGAAAACTATTTACTTGACAAAAAACATTCTACAACCGTAAATCTCTTCTGCTCACTGACCATGTATCCTAACGAGATATGGTAGAAACATTAATAAAACACATAGATTTTAATAAAGTTTTAATTTTACAAATGTTTGTTCCTATTATTGTTTCTATTGAATTGTACGTTTTCCGTTTTGATAGTCTGTTTTCCGATACTTTTTGTTGTCCGTCATTCTTATCTAAAAATATTCATTAGATCTATTATGTTAGTGGTAATACGTCTGAAATCTTATTCGTACCAATTATACTGGTTTCTTTATTTCCTTTTATAGTTTTTAAAGTGGTTTCTGACCTTTGGTATTTTCTTCTTGGTTTACGCATAAAATCTTGAACTTCGATGTTATTGGGTTTAATTTTAGTGGTTCCTGGTACTGTAATAAAAAACTCTTCTATAAAGAGATGAAGATAAAATGAACCTAGAGGTTTCATAAACTTTAACAACCAGTTACGAGAGAAAATCGAGAACGATGAAGAGTAGTTAAAAAAGGAGGTTGTAGAAAAACAACTGAATTAGAGATTTTAGACACGAAATTTTACGAAGAGAATTCATATAAGTAAAGATATACGGGTTCTAAAGGACTAAACACAAGACACAGTAGGATGTATTAATGATTATACGACGAAAACTTACATCTATAATAAATGGTGTTTAAACCGTTCATAACTAAAGAGTCTTAAAAAGGGAAAGAAAAAAGAACAAAGAAAAAGGTTTTTCATTAATTCAAGGAACTCCTAGACACAAAGGGACTTCGGGATTTCGAAAATTATCTCACTAAATGTGTATCAACTACTTATGTCGAATATGTTCCTCTGAACAATATAAAATCGTGGTGTAATAATGTCAGATTCTTGTTTACGTTTATAAGAACCATAAATACCGTTATAGTCCGAAAGTTTTATTTAGAAATTAGTAGAAAAAGTAATACTACTGTGGTGGGTTAATCTTTACTGTGTGAACCTTTTGATTTTAAGGTGAAAGTTTTTAAGATATACGCTTCGTCTTAAAAAAACTAAATACCGGGAATTAAAGATTCAATTCACACAATAAAAAGGGAACAATAATATAAAGTGGTAAAATTAATAACTTATACAAGTCTCTACTTTTACTGATACTTTACTTTACGGCAAAAAAAGTATTCGTTGTGAACTAACAAAACGAGAACGTCCATAAAACCCTTACCTTGTGTCAACAACAAACACATGTTGGATAAACAGGAGACTTAATGATACCTAGGAGTGATTCGTAGGTGAATACGTCGTCTCCTTGATTATAAGGACTACTCCCGTTATTTATTCCGTCACATACGAGGATTGTATCTCACATACATTCGTTTCACTCTTTTGATTAGTTCGATTGGTCTGACGCGTTTCTATTTTACTCTACTCCATACACTCAAGTGAAAAATTTACCTTTAAGTTCTGTGTCTATGTCCTATTATCTTTGTATTAATAAGAGTATCGAAGATAAATTACTAAAATTTTTATATATTTTACCAAATAATTTATAATATATAACTATTTGTTAAATCTCTATAAAGTATGAACTCTTTCGAGTTTCCTTTTATCGTAAAGTCTTAAAAATCGTGGAGTTTCGGTTTTTCACCCTCTATACTCGTTTTTTCCCATTTCTCATTTCTATTAAGGGTATACACTCTTATGTGTAACTACTTCAACGTTTCGTTTAATAGTGTACTTAGTACGAACATAATAATAATATATTCAGTTTGTCTTAACTTGAGACCACTCGAATTACATATATTCTATATATATATATATATATATATATATATACATACATACATACAATTTAAGGTGACACAAGTAACCGGTAAACATTAGGTGGTGTAGCATAAAGAGGTGACTTTCTACTTGTCGTAAAAGTCTCGAGAAATTTACAATCTTTACTACTAGACTCCAATATCTGACCATTATGAAATAAATCATAATACTTAAGTTTTCGTTAGTAAACTCATCTGGAAGTTTAGATATAAACTCTAATTTAATATTCCATCAAATCCCGGTCAACCAGAAAAAATTCCTTTAACTGGGTATATATAGAATACATATACAGACACTGAAAAGAAGAACGGTGCATATAAAGGGACATAGTTACGGATAATCTAACAGCTAGAAATAAATTCCTCGACGAAGAATTGTTCCAAATCTTAGTATCCTAATATCCTTCATATAAACTAAATTTTTTACAGTCGTGTCAAAATTAAAGGAGGTGTTAAATTGGGAGGTAAGTACACCGAAGTTTCATAATTTCTAAAGGTTCTGAAACAAAATGTAATACTGGGTGGAGTCTTTCAAACCTCTTACTGTACCGTTAGGTGAGGTCATAAGAACGGACCTCTTAGGGTACCTGTCTCCTCTCACCATGTGATGTCAGGTACCCGAACGTTTCTCAGCCTGTGCTGACTTCTCTGAATCGTTCGTGTCTTTCATATGTTACCTTTTTACGTAAGGTATCAAAATCATAGTTCGGAAAAGTACAATCGGTGCTATAGGCAAGTGACGAAATATTATCTACACAGCTGTAGTCAAACTGATGGAAAATAAAAGAACCACTAGAAGTTTTCAACTTATACTTTGTACTCATTAAATTGTTTAGAAGAAAGAAAAGAGTAGGTCTATAAGAATTCAAACATTTAGGTTTATTGAAAAATGGAAATGTCACTTTTACTTTCACAATGAGTGAGTTAATGTAGACTGAGAAACACTGGGGTACTTGACATCGGATGGTCCTCGGGTAGTCCGAGGAGACAGGTACCCTAAACGGTTCGTTCTTATGACCTCACCCAACGATAAAGGAAGAGGTCCACTAAAAGGGTTGGGTTCCTAGTTTGAACCTAGAGGACATAATGTCCGTCTGAGATGGTAGACTCGGTGGAGACAGTAAAATTCCTTTAAAGAAACTCTCGCCGGAGAGTATTTATGTAGGTCGATTTTGACGGATTTATCACATACAATGTCAACAGGGGTTTGAGGAAAGAAAAAAGTACACGAAATTGAACATTCTGTGGAGAGAGGACTTAAAATAACCCTGAAATTGACAAAAATCTCTGGAGCTTTACAAGATTCCCCTCTATGTCTCTGTATTTCGAGATATCCTTTTCTCGGTATCTAAACCTCATTTTACACAAACGGAGAATTGATACTTTGTAAATCGGTACGATTGAATAGGTTTATGAATCTAAGATAGTTTGTTGAAGCAATCTATACTATTTATGTAACGTCTATTTCACTTTCACTTCAGCGAGTCAGTACAGGTTGGGAAACGCTGGGGTACCTGACATTAGATGGTCCGAGGAGTCAGGTACCATCGGATGGTCAGTTGAATCAGTACCTTAAAAGGTCCGTTCTCATGACCTCACCCAACGGTAAAGGAAGAGGTACACTAGAAGGGTCGGGTTCATAACTTGGGTCAAGAGGGGGTAACGTCCGTCTCAGAAATGGTCGACTCGGTGGTCCCTTCGGGACGTCTATTTCTTTTACATTAAATACTGAAAACGTATTTAGTGATAAAATTATTCGTGTATTTCATGTTTATCCTTTCGTAAAATTTAACATCTTCGGGTGTTCATGTATACCATTATACAATTATCCGACGGACTAACACATATATATATACAGATATCAAACAGATACATTTTTTTAGTGTCCACCTATTTTGACCCGTAATTTACATTTTAATATCTTTGCAGTAACGGGACATATTTAATCAAATATAACTTAATAGGGTTTCCGTTCTTCGTGTAATTGATTTAAGATAGGAAAATCCTCACGATTGGTGGAACGGTTCTTAACATAATAAACATCAATTTTATTACGTTTCTACGTTTAAACCTATTAAAGTAAAGTTTACACTTTGTTTTATATTGATTGTTTCCTTTACGTACACGTTTAATTGCTAACAAAAGTACAATCCTTAAGATAGAAGTACAAGTAAATTTTTGTCCTTTTAAAAACACCTAGATTAAGTTTTGAAATAACACTATACTTGAACTAGTCTCCATTCTATTTCTTATATGAGAAATCTAATTTTGTAATACAAAAAGACGTAAAAACTGGGAGTATGGAAGATATAAAAGATTAAAAACTCACTTTTTAACTTTTACGTAGAAGCCCGAATTTTCTTCAAGTACACCATAATGTATACTGAAGTTATGAAAGATCATACACGAAGATCCTTACAACATTTTACATGCCTAAATAAATTTTCATTTGTCTACAAATCTTTTTATTTATTTACGTAATTACTCAAAATATGTGTCTATAACGTAGTTTTAATTAACTTATATCCCTAACTTACAGTTTTAATATGTCTCTTTTTTCTTCTCATTTTATCTGATACATATTTATAGAGTCGAATCAGATCTCATCTACGACTAAGATTTATTACAGAGATATTGAAAATGTCAGAGACAAAAGACGGAAGTTAGATGTTTTTAATTTCTGTTACACTCCTAATTAAGTTTATTGTCATTATATCGGACAGTTTTATACAATCTTCTATTACAGATTTTAACACTTCGTTTGAAGAAAGATTTGTTCTTTTGTCGTTATAGTTGTAAAATACATAATCCAAAATACATCAACTATTTTGTTATACTTCAATATGTACACAACAAAGAAGTAAACCTCATGAGGGTTATTTAATTTACAAACAGAATGGAGACAGAATAGATGTAAAGGTTCAATGAATTTTTAGGAACGATTATTTATGTTAATATCTTCGACTTACCCGAAGGGACCATAGAGTCTACCATTTCTCAGACGGACGGCTAGGTCCTCTACGTCAAAGTCAGGGACCCAACCCTTCTAGGGGACCTCCTCTCGTACCGTTGGGTGAGATCATAAGAACGGACCTCTTAGGGGTACCTGTCTCCTCGGACCTCCCGTTATCAGATACTCCAGTGTTTTTCAACTTGTCCTGATTCGTTGATTCTTGTCGTGTCGTGTCGTGTCTTCGAGTATGTATAACCATTTAAGTAGTAAATGTGTATCACCTACTGTAACTTTTAACACACTATGTTTTTAGTGGACTTATAATAAAAGGTGACATTCGATGTGTAATTCGTGTGTAAAACTTTATATAATAGTATAGTGGTAGTTGACTTTTCAGAGAAGTACACTTTGGTGAAAAATTACCGATACATCCTTTAAACACAGAAACTCCTTTCATGAAAGACGGAAAGTCCGTTGATCTATTTGATCCACTGTGTCACATAATACAGTAGTTTATTACTGATTAGAGTTATAATAAAAATAAAATAAACACGTACGTTTCTTTGATATAAGAAGTAAGAAAATTTTTAATCTGGTCGATAGTTTTTGTAAATATAAATCTAGTTTAGAACTAAAACTTTAATAAACCCATATCAAAGTAAAATATCTCACAAGATCCAATACGAACAGATCGTTTCCGACGGACATAATCTCATATTTCTACACCTATTCTACGTGTTCAACACAATAACTAGTCTCTTCCTGACTTACACTATCTGTGTGTACTACAGTCAACAGTGTCTTTGGGTACGACTCCGTCCCGTCGCGTCCCGTAATAATAATCAATAATGACACCGAATGTTTGGATAACCCCTCACACTCTTAAAGGAGGAACCTCCTCTACCTCGTGTATATGTTAAAAGTTTTTGGAGTGTTAACCGAGGTTATAAAGATGTGTCACGTAGTCACGGGATCTCGTCACCATGGTCGGAAAAAACGTGGTCTCTGGTCAAAGTACCTTCTATTAAAAAGGTTCCCGGTCCCACCCCCCTACCAAAGTCCTATTAAGTCCATGTAATGTAAATGAGACGTTAATAAAGATAATAATGTAGTCAAGGTGGAACCTAGAAGTCCGTAATTTAGGACTTCAAGCCCTGAGGGGGTTTTGTGACATAGAGTTTAAAATTACTCTCAGTTTAGTGTAACTCTCGTACACTTTTATATCTAAAACTGCATGAGGGTCACAAGATAAAGTCATCAAGATACCCCTGAACCTCTCAAATGTAAAGTTGGTATAAACTCCAGGAGAACTACACCGACGAGACCCGGAGTGTGAAACTGTGTTGGTGAAAGCTTTCACGACAAAGAGGGTTCGTACGGTAAGTGCCCTATGGAACAGTTCCCACTCCCTTTCATAAGGGAGGTGACCACTAAAATGACAGACTTAGAAGTTCATTATAATTATAATCTGTATGTCGGACGTAAAAATATTTGATCTTTATATTTTCTGATTGTTAAAAATGTTAAGAAATTTGAATCGTATATAATGTATGATCTGTTTACTTATGATTTCACCTATTCGAAACCAGAAAACTGGGTTTTAGTGACGTCTACCACTGACGTCGGTACTCTAATCTTCTACGAACGAGGAACCTTCTTTTCGATACTGTTTGGATCTGTCGTATAATTTTTCTTCTCTGTCATGAAACGGTTGTTTCCAGGTATATCAGTTTCGATACCAAAAAGGGTATCAGTACATACCTATACTCCCAACCTGGTATTTCTTCCGCGTCGTGACTTCTTAACTACGAAAACTTGACACCACAACCTCTTCTGGGAACCCTCAGGGATCCTGACGTTCTAGTTTGGTCAGCTAAGATTTCCTTTAGTTGGGATTTCTAAGTGATCCTCCTGACTATGATTTCGACTTCGAGGTTATGAAATCGGTGGACTACGTTTCTCGACCGGGCAATCTTTTCTGGGACTACTACCGTTTCTAACTTCCGTCCTCCCGTTCCCTTATCGTCTCCGGTTCTGTCAACCTACCGTAGTGACTGAACTACTTGTACTCAAACTCGTTCGAGACCCTCTACCATTCCCTGTCCCTTCGGACGACACGAAGTCAGGTACCCCAGCGTTTCTCAACCTGTAGTGACTCACTGACTTGTGATTTTAGATCAAGTTTAATCAACCCAATATTTCTTTATTTTCGACCATTCAAGCACCATTTGTACAAGTCTCTCCTCTGTCTTGTGTTTCCTTTTCGTTGATCACGTTGTACTTTAGACTCAGTCCTTTCTGAAAGTCTTCCTCGACTGAGTCCCCATACAGAACTTTCTACCTATCTATGATACACACAGTATCGTTTCATAAAAGTTGTTACCTTGTGAGATATTACATTAGATTAAGTAAAAAGACTATACATACTTTTTACTTTTGTTTGTATTCAAATAATAATAATAAACCAGTGATTTACTAAACACGGGGCGAAAAAAAGAAATACTAAAACGAAGTAAGACTTATGTTAATAAAGAAATAAAAAACAACAACAACTCGTATATAAACATAAAGGTCTGATTAAAAGTAAATTAAATTTTTAAACGTAAAGGAACTAAGTCTGACCCTTTTTGACGGGGAAGTTTTCAAAGTCCATTTAAAGATCCACAAAAGGTTACGATTTTTCTTTACATTTATATTTGTGTTTGTGTGTATGGAGGAGCCCATTCTTGTCACCTAGTGTCCCTTCTATGTCTGTACCCCCTCCCCCAAAGAATATCGAGACACGAAAAGTCGATCTCTTCAATCTTATTCCCGTTCTGACCGGACGAAATCTTATTTTTTTTTGAATGGTATAACGTTCTTATTAAAGACGGTTAAGACAAAGAAGGGTAGGGGGAATCCTCGTGCTTCTCTAAAGAACGTGTCCCCTTTCTTTCGTATTTATCGATGATTGATCTTTCTTGATAAATACTTTATAAATCACCCGGGTATGAACAACGTTACTTCAGTTAAACTTAAATTTTGTTAACAAGAATTTGTAAAGTCATACATTATAAATTAACGGTATTGTTATTCCCTTTTCTTTTTAGTAAAGCCCGTCTACTTGATTGTATATATCGTCGTGAATTTGTATTTAGACTTACTCTTTGTTTACGTTCGTCAACAAAAGGGTCCCTGTGTTTTAATTCTATATTTATTACTGCCTCATTTCATCGAATACATAGTGAGTGACTATGTGACTTTTGAAAGAAACACAAACCCCCCACACACGCACATACTATTAGGTATATTACGTCACGACGACGATTCAGAGAAGTCAGCACAGGCTGAGACACAATGGGGTATCTGCCGTCGGGTGGTCCGAGGGGGCAGGGACCCTAAGAGGTCCGTTCTTGTGACCTCACCCAACGGTAAAGGAAGAGGTTACGTACTTGCACTTTTCACTTTCACTTCAGCGAGTCAGCACTGGCTGAGAATTGCTGGGGTCCTGACGTCGGATGGTCCGAGGAGGTAAGTACCCTAAAAGGTCCGTTCTCATGACCTCACCCCACGGTAACGGAAGAAACTCTATTACGTCATCATATCTCAATAATTCTTATGATGTAAACCGTATTCTAAATTTTCAGTGAAAACAACTTTATTTACATGAAAATCAAACATTCTAACAAATACACTACAAATATAAATAATCCTTACGATGTACACAGTCTACGATAAAGGCTCATGACTACTATGTCACAATTTGTTAAGAATCGGGAGTAGTTCTGATATAACATATAGTCACTCTAATTTTTTCTTCTTATAATATAAAATTGTCTTAATTAGCATATATTAATACCCTATTTATATAGACTTTATATACTTCATAAAAGTATTATAATTAAAAGTTTTTTTTTTTTTTTGTCACCCCTTAATAGAGTACTTCCTGTGGTATTGATTTTTTTGTGAGTCTTATTCTCTTTCCATTACCTTTGGTCCCAACATATTACGTTTACAAGGGTTGTGTATTTCTCAAAACTATCCTACATATTTTATTCTTTCAATGTAAATCACATTCTATGATAAAATTTCCTACTATCTTAACTTTATATCAAACATTCATGTTGAGAGTATTAAAAGTTTCTGATTGAAAGTGTAACTCACTTTCTCAGTTGTGAACCTAGTATAATTAAAATTTGTGAGGACCTCCTAAAAGGAGTTTTGGTATAAAAACAGAACAAAGAAGAGACAAAGTACGTCAGAAAACAAGTTAAAGGACAACTAGTTACGGGTCTTTTATCTGAAACGGGAAATCTCTTAAAATGTGAAGAGACGTATATAACTCTCTCAACCCATTTTCCGTCACAAAGAATAGATGGGAAACGTCTATAAGAGTTACACGATAAAAGAATAGGTTTAAAAAAAAGATTGAATTCTAAGGAATACGTATAGTGTTACTAAAAAAGGAGGTTGTGTGGATAAAGAGAATATATACATCATGGTCAGTGATTTACTTTTTACTATCTAATACGGTTTGAGATAAAGGAGAGTAATCCCATTCGTCGCCGTGAATTAAATAAGAGGATATGACCGAACGATTCAATATGATGTTTAAAATTTTAGTATTGTTTTGTCAAAGAGCCAATTGATCCTTTAGTTTGTACTAAGTGTTAATATTTAAATTTGTATTCCTCTAGGAATGAAGAATTACTTTCGTAATTACTTTTTAAATTTTCAAAAGATTCTTTTGATTGTTTAAATACACATTAATATATATATATTTTCTCTGTACAAGAGGTGTATCTTTTTTCATTCATACTAATTACCCTTGTTACTTACAGAGTCACTACTGTTTTATGATAAAAAAAAGGGAGATGTATCAGACTTTGTTTTGATAAATTTTTTTTTTTTTTCAATCTGGGACCTACAACGGGTAGTTATTTTACTTTTACATCTGGTAAAGACTATATTTTGAAACCAGTAAATTGATTTTGAACATTATGAAGATGAGTAAAGTGTTTTGTAGTTTAATATGGTAAATTTTTCATTTTTCACATTTTCTATATATATATATATATATATCACAAACACTCTGAGATTTAACCAATTGGAAAGATTTTTTCGTTTAATTGTAAACTCACTCATTGGATATAAAGAACATTCTATTGAAAATCTTTTTAATCTTAACGACTGTCATAGTTTTATACGTATTTATAACAGAACTTATTATTGTAATAACATATGTCGTCCTTGACCCGATACACAAAATATATACAGTACCTTTAGTCTCTAAAATCAAAATATAAAATTCACACGTCGAATAATCGATATACATAACTGGGTTTTGATATTTCATTAGGGATACTTTAAATACAAGTAGGGATTTTACACTACTATTATTGTTTATAGTTCTTCACAACAAATTTACTTTACTTTGTTATGAGTACCTTTGTGGACCGTGCTTTTCACTAAAGAGAAAGTAATCGTAAAGAATAAATATCTGAATCCGACCTCGGACCAATTAAAAATTTTTCGTTATCAAAAATATTCATATAAAATATTCAGAAAATTTCATAAAAATTTCTAAACGGCGGTGAACTTTACAATTCTGGTTTTGTATAAAGTTTTCTTCGGTAAACGATCCCTAATGAACTACCCTTTAATATATTCGTTCATATAATCGAGTATTTTTACAATTGTATCAAGTCAGTCATGGTTTACACACAGATTTGTCTCTCTCTTCTCTTTTTCTTTTGTGATTTCTTTCGGTTCAGAACTTTTTACAGAGGATACTAATGTTTACAAGTTCTGTACCTATTTTATGAAGTTTTTCATTGACTTACGACTGACGTTAATGATCAAAAAACAAGAAAAAAGAACTTAGAGTCTTCTAATTCTTGAACTTTCTACTTTGAAGTATTATGTTCTCTTACATTAACTCTGTTATCCGTCCCTTTTTATGTCTATTTTCCGTTCTACTAAATCTGGTTAACATTCAGAGAGAGAACTTAATGATTCCACTCAGTTCTTGTCCCTCAAATGCGGACTTTGAGATTGTCTCTTTTATTTACCTCTTTATGAAAAAATTGAGTAATATACTGGAACAACGAAGGATGTTTATTCTTGATATCCTCCTTCACTAAAATAACCGACACTGTCCATAAGAAATAAGGTCAAAAACCGTATCTACAATAGGATTTCACTCACCGTATTTACTTTTGGTAAAACACACCCCATCCGTAAGATTATTACACTAGACCCATCTGAGTAGGAACAAAGGATAGAGGTAAACGTGAGGAGACCATCGTCATATACCACTGAGATCTTTACAAACGTCGAATCTTTGTAGACCAGGTAGACCTTTCGTAGTCGAGAAAGATACTTTGTAAGAAAATTTTATGGACGTCCACTACTTATGTTGTCTCCCACTCTTAATAGACCTAAGAGTAGGTGTACAGTAGATCCGAGTCTACTAAACATCTGGTCCTAATCGATCCTTACAGATAAATATACACAGGAGAGGCATATTGAACTCCAGGGAGTGTCATACCACTGGTGATCCACAAACTCAAAAGACATATTACCGATTCCGAGGTTCTTGTCTCGTTTCCGACTTCCAAACTTACTGATCTTATATCTTAAGTGGAGGAGAACCCTCCTGTCATGTTTCACATCAGTATAAAGTTTTAGTGTCATGGTGACCAAGAGGTATGGTGTCGGGGAGTGAGGTGGAGACTGGAGTCGAAGGACACGTCACCCGGCAAGGGAATAAACGACGATCGTTAGACAGTTCAAGAATAGACCACGACATCGACGAGATCAAGAGACGAAAAAAGAAGGGAGGAGTAGACAAAAACACCAGACCCACCTCTAGAAATCCATATAATATATATAAGAGAAAGTGATTAGGACCCCTTTAACAAACAAATGTTTATTATTTAATTCGAACAAGTATAGTCCCTTTTAGTTTAATTCGTTTACTTATTCACCTATTAAGAGAATTAACTAAGTTGTACAGGGGTCGTTCTGAGCCGAGGTCAACGTGGGTCACCATTGGTCGAATCACTAAGGTAGACACAACCAAAAACCGAAAGAGCCAACGTACAGGAAGTGACACAAAAACGTTGAAAGAGTTTACTTGTCCGGTGTCTGTTCAACTCTAGAACCAATATAAAAACCCGTTCCCCATTTTTCCATCTTTAGTTAAAATCAATACTTACTTATATCTATAGTTTTATGATTTTATCTTGTTTTTATTCTTTGGTATAGTGTCTCATGTAACAGTTTTTCACCGATTGAAATACTTACGTTTTCTGAATACAAAATAACTTCATTAGTTACCAGGGATTGTGAAAATCGAGGTCCCTGACCAAAACAACTGTTGTTAAAAAGACGTCTGGTCCTCACCCCCCCTTCTAAGGTCGTGTAATGTAAAAATTAAGTAAAATAAAGATAATAACAATGTAGGTTGGTGGAGTCTAGTAGTCCGGAATCTAGGGTCTACAAGTCTTGGGGACTTATTGACCGTAGGTTATTTGATATATCTGCATTTCACATGTTAAAATATATAAGTGAGAATCTTAACAGTCATATTAATCCTATTTTTCGGTAGTAAGGGTTTCAAAGGAACATGGGATAAAATTAGATTAAATAGTATAGTCACTTTATATTTTAATATTTCTTCAGAATAAATTTTAATTCGTTAACTTTTTTAGATGGACTGTTCTCATTTATACTTACACCTAATTTATTTCCCTACTCTCTTATTACATTCTTACATTCGGCCATTTTGATGGAACCTTTTGTTAGAAGGTAATAAAAATTATACTTTGTATTTGTCTTAAATACTTAAGTACTAGGGGAACACAATATATAGGATTATTTGTGTATGTATGTGTATACGATACGTGAGTACTATCGTATCAGAAAAGTTGTTTTGAGAGGAAGTTTTCTCTTACCGATTTTCGTTTTCTTATAATGTCTCTTCACTTTTACTCGATATCGTGGTAGAATTTGTTATCATAGTCTCTTTGGTTACCGTGGGGTGAGGTCATTAGAACGGACCTTTTAGGGTACCTACATCTTCGGACCATCCGACATCAGGTACCCCAGTGCTTCTCAGCCTATGAATGACTCGTTGAAGTGAAAGTGAAAAGTGAAAGTACGTAACCTCTGCCTTTACCGTTGGGTGAGGTCACAAGAACGGACCTCTTAGGGTCCCTACCCCCTCGGACCACCCGACAGTAGACACCCCAGTGTTTCTCAACCTGTGCTGACTTCGCTGAATCGTCGTCGTCGTCGTCGTCGTTTGTTATCATATCGTAACGATTACCTCTCAGGTGGGTTAGACTACTCAAAGGATTACAGTACAATATTTCTGACGTCTGGTGTAGTTTATTTTTAAGTGGACTTACATTATTCAAAAAATTAGGATTGAAGGAAAAAGAACCTTTATGTTCTCTTACTTCTAGTCAAATTATTATAGAGTTCATGTGTCTGTTTAGGTCTGATACACTGTAAGACATTCTGTTATGACAGAATTTTTTCATTATGGTACTTCTTTTGTATCCTCCCACTAGACAAAGATCTAATTTCTTCCGATTTCTCTATAGTCATATGTCACATACGTGTGACTTTTTTCGACTTCGTAAAAACTCTGTCAATACTTTTAAAATTATACCCGACTTATGATTAGTAAGTTCCCTTAAAAGTAAAAGAAAACGAATTATTATAATAAATAAATCTTGTATAAAGATTAAAAAATATCCACGTCCGAGTTAAAAACAAAATAACTAAATACCTAGAACCAACACACATAGTTATTAAACAAAACGAAATAGTACGTCGTTTACCCTGTCATACAATTTTTAATTTACATTGGCTACATGTATATCTATAAGTAACTTTAAAATACTTAAATTTACAACATTCTATTTAAAATATTAATATTTATTTAAATTTAATAAAATAAATTTTTTTAATTTTATTTATAAGGAAAGAGATCGAAGAGGTCCAGAGATAGTAAAAAGTGAAACCGTAGTCTTAAGAAAGTGAGTGTGTGTCTAGACTAATTCGATAAATAAAGAGTTCCGAATTAAATTTATCGTGACAAGACTCTTAGAAGTGAATTGAAAGGTCCTTATTAGGTAACAAAACCTAACAAAACCAAAACTACTAGGGGATATACTAAAAGGTATTATTTATATGTCAACTATAAAATGGAATCAGATTCACAATACGTCAAAAAATAATGAGAAAGATTTGGGACTATATAAAAACATACGTTGACTGGACGACTCTAAATCTCACGAGTCAAGTCAAGTCAACGAGTCAGTACAACCTGAAAAACGTTAGGGTTCCTAACGTCGTGCGGTCCTAAGGGACAGATAGTGGTTGAGGACCTCGAAGGAGTATAAGGTACATGTAGTTCAGCCACTACGGTAGGTTGGTAGAGTTGAAGACAGTAGGTGAAGAGGAGGACGGAAGTTAGAAAGGGTAATAGTCCAAGAAAAGGTTACTCTGTCAAGAAGCGTAGTCCACCTCTTTCATGACCTCGAAGTCGTAGTCAGGAAGGCTGGTTATAAGTCCTGACTAAAGGAAATTCTTAACTGACCAAACAAGAAGAACGTCAGGTTTCCTTAGAGTTCTCGGAAGAGGTTGGGGTGTCAAGTTCTCGTAGTTAAGAAACGACGAGTCAAAAGGAATACCAGGTTTAGAGTATAGGTATGTAATGAAGACCTTTTTGGTGTCGAAACTGATCTACCTGGAAACAGCCGTTTCACACAGAGACGAAAACTTATGTGACAGATCCAACCAGTATCGAAAAGAAGGGTCTTCGTTCGTAGAAACGTAAAGTACCGACGTCAATGGTAGACTTCACTAAAACCTCGGGTTCTTTTATTTTAGTGAGTGACAAAGGTAACAAAGGGGTAAAAAACGGTACGTCACTACCCTGACCTACGGTACTGGAAACAAAAGACTTACAACTCAAGATTCAGTCGGAAAAGGGAGAGGAGAAAGTGAAAGTAGATCTCGGAGAAATCAATGAGAACCGAAAGACGGTATTCCCACCATAGTAGACGCATAGACTCTACTAACTATAAAGAGGACCTTTAGAATCAAAGTCGACACGAAATGGTCGGACCGTAAAGAGTACAACATTAGACGTTTATTCAATTTATTTGTCCCATTGTTATATATCGGAACTGTATGAGGAAAAGGTTAAACCTTGGTCAGATAAAAGGGTACATGTCAAGATTGACAACGAAAAAGTGGACGTATGTCCAAAGAGTCCTCCGTCCATTCCACCAGACCACAACAGTAGAGCAATTCTTAAAAGGTATCAAACAACACTAGGTGTGTCAGTTTCCGAAACTACATTAGTTATTTCGTCTTCATCTACAAAAAGACCTGGAGAGAACGAAAACGATACTAGGTCGTCTACAACCATTAAACTAGAGACCAAGGAGACTGAAGAGATTTAGGTCGAACTTGTAGACCTTCAAGAGTCAATTGTATGACAACTTCGGACCGAACCTCTTAAAACTCATAATGAAACGATCACACACTCTTCTCACGTTAACACGCCATCACACTTGCAAAAAGCGTAACACAAAACCCCCTAACCATACTTTTGACTGGTAAAGGTCAGGACACTGGTGACGACTCAAAAGGTTTAAACGACCGTATAATTCACGTCGTGAAAGTGTCGTAGTAGAAAATCCTGAACTTTATCGAGTTGACTTTAAGGTAGTGGAGGTGATCGAAAAAAACATCACTACGAAGGATTCCGGGTGAACTGAAGTTAAGGTCCTACAGACCGAGATCCACTCACTAATGTGGTAACAATAATAGACTCAATACTTATGGAAAGAACATATCAAGAAGACACATAAGAACGGTGGAGAAGAATTATATAAGACGAAAACAATCTAGGTATGGTAAAGACAGGAAATAACACGGGTAGAAAAGTACTTTACAAGGGAACCATAGAGATTAAAAGAACTTCTCTAGAGATCAGAAAGGGTAAGATATCAAAAGGAGAAAAATAAACGTAACTAGTGACTCCTACTGATAGAAAGAGAGGAACGATAAAAACCTTTAGACGTAAGTATGCCCATATAGAAACGAAAAGAGGAAACGGAATCGAAGAGAAGAAAAGAGACGATAAAAATTCTGGAGGAGTCTGTTGGTAAACGGAAAAACGTAAAGAAAAAGAACCTCTACCAGAACTAGGGACGGAGGACATGTTACAGTATTTGGAGACAGGTAATCAGACGAGAGTGTGGATTTGTGATTTTAATCAGTGTAACATTATATGTTGAGACTTATAAAGAATACTGTGTAAAAACATACGATAATAAATTCTTAACTTAGTTATATTTTTTTTATAAGTTTTTAGTAAAATCTATCGAGGGACAGTGTATTCATTGTAACTAGAGTCGTATAAAACTTCTTATTTCAAAAGGATTTCAGATTATGTGATGACCTTTTTTAGATGATAGTCTGTAGTACTACGTTTAATTATGTATGTAAACCGTTTTGATAGCTAGTCAAGTCAAGTCAAGTCAGAGAGTCAACTCAGGCTGAGAGACGCTGCGGTACTTCGCGTCGTCCGGTCTGGAGGGACAGGTAGTGGTTGAGGGCCTCAAGCAAGTCTGAGTGCAGGTAACTCATGTACTACGGTAGGTCGGTAGAGTAGGAGCCAGTAGGGGAAGAGGAGGACGGGGGTTAGGGAGGGTCGTAGTCTCAGAAAAGGTTACTCAGTTGAGAAACGTACTCCATCGGTTTCATGATCTCGAAGTCGAAATCGTAGTAAGGAAGGTTTCTTTAGGGTCCCAACTAGAGGAAGTCTTACCTGACCAACCTAGAGGAACGTCAGGTTCCCCGAGAGTTGTCAGAAGAGGTTGTGGTGTCAAGTTTTCGTAGTCAAGAAGCCGCGAGTCGGAAGAAGCATCAGGTTGAGAGTGTAGGTATGTACTGCTTCCTTTTTGGTATCGGAACTGATCTGCCTGGAATCAGCCGTTTCATTACAGAGACGAAAACTTATATGATAGATCCAACCAGTATTGAAAAGAAGGTTCCGCATTCACAGAAAATTAAAGTACCGACGTCAGTGGTAAACGTCACTAAAACCTCGGGTTTTTTTATTTCAGACTGTGACAAAGGTGACAAAGGGGTAGATAAAGGGTACTTCACTACCCTGGTCTACGGTACTAGAAGCAAAATACTTACAACTAGAAATTCGGTTGAAAAAACGAGAAGAGAAAGTGAAAGTAGTTCTCCAAAAATCGAGGAGAAGTGAAAGACGGTATTCCCACCACAGTAGACGTATACACTCCAATAACTATATAGAGGGTCGTTAGGACTAAGGTCGAACACAAAGAAGGTTAGGTCGCAAAGAGTACTACATGAGACGTATATTCAATTTATTTGTCCCACTGTTATATGTCGGAACCACATGTGGAAAAGGATAAACCTTGGTCAGACAGCAAGGTACAGGTCAAGATTCACAACGAAGGACTGGACGTATGTCTAAAGAGTTCTCCGTCCAATCCACCAGACCATAAGGGTAAAGAAAGTCTTAAAAGGTGACAAATAACACTAGGTGTGTCAGTTTCCGAAACCGTATCAGTTATTTCGTCTTTATCTATTTTACACCAGGTGACCTCTTCCCTTACCGTTCGGTGAAGTCATAAGAACGGAAGTCTTGGGGTACTTGCCATACTTTTCCGTTTTACTATCCTATGACTTTCTCCTTGAGGGATCCAGTAATCCACGGGTTATACGATGACCTCTAGTCACCTCTTTATTTAGGTCTTTCTTACTTCCCTACCTCGGTTTCGTTTTTGTTATGTGTCAACACCTACACTGACCACTATCTTCGTTCTAGGCCACGACATTTCTCGTTATAATGTATCCTTGGACCTTACAGTCCAGGTACTTAGTTCCGTTTAACCTTCACCAGTTTGTTCTCTATCGTTCTCACTTGTAGCTGTAAGATCCTTAGTCGTTTGATTTTACATGACCTTACCCACTTAAATTGAGTCTACTGGTAATATAGATGATGACGTCCGTCCTTAGGGAGTCTTCTTTACCTCATCGGTAGTACCAGTTGTCTCCTCAGACTTTACGTCATGAACCAACGTTAGAGTTTTTACTGTCTTACTAGAGACANCTTGATTTTACCTGACCTTACCCACTTAAATTGAGTCTACTGGTAATATAGATGATGACGCCCGTCCTTAGGGAGTCTTCTTTACCTCATCGGTAGTACCAGTTGTTTCCTCAGACTTTACGTCATGAACCAACGTTAGAGTTTTTACTGTCTTACTAGAGACAAGTAGAGGTTCCGTTTGGTAAGTTATAGTGTCATTAGGTTCAGATACGGGGTTGGTCTTTTCGACTTCTTTGACTTCAACTTGTCAAAATACTTCTGGATGTTATGGAAAATCTTGATTGTGGGTTTTTTCTACAGGAAAAGTAATATCCCCTGACCTTACGATTCCATCCTTCAGTTCTTTGTGGACCTCATTGTCCCTTTAAACCGGAACCCTACGTCTTACTTCGTCCCGTTTCTGATTATCTCAAAACGGTTCTTTTACATGACCAGTATCGTTTGTGGGAGAGGGTCGTTGTGTTCTCTTCTGACATATGTACCTGTAGTGGTCTATCGGTTGTGACTTTAGTCTAACTAATATAAGAAACGTCGGTTTCTACCTCTTCGAGATATGTCGGTTGTTTTTTTCTGGTCCTCGACTGACACTGAGTCTAGTACTTGAGAAATAATGGTTTAAGTCTGACTTTAACTTCTTTCATCCCCTTTGACGATCTGGTAAGTCTGTACTGGATTTACTTTGGGGAATACTAATATGTCACCTTCACTCTTTATCTAAATTCCCGGATCTAGACTATCTATCTCACGGACTACTTGATACCTTACTCCAAGCACTGTAACATGTCCTCTGTCCCTAGTTCTGGACCTTTTCTTTACGTTTTTTCGTTTTACCGACAGACCCCTCCGGAATGTTTATCGACACTTTTCTTCTCTCCGTTTTTCGTTTCCTCTTTTCCTTTCTATATTCATAGACTCACGTCTCAAGGTTTCTTATCGTTCTTCTTTATTCTTTCGGAAGAAGTCGCTAGCTACGTTTCTTTATCTCCTTTTCTTGTCTTACCCTTTCCGATCTCTAGAGAAGTTCTTTTAATCTCTATGGTTCCCTTGTAAAGTACGTTTCTACCCGAGCTATTTCCTGTCTTTACCATACCTGGATTGTGTTCGTCTTCTCTAATTCTTCTTCACTGTTCTTATGTGCCTCCTTGACATGTTCTTTCTAGAAGTGCCGGGTCTATTAGTACTACTACACTAGTGATTAGATCTCGGTCTGTAGAACCTTACACTTCAGTTCACCCAGAATCGTAGTGATGCTTGTTTCGATCCCCTTCACTACCTTAAGGTCAACTCGACAAAGCTTAGGACTTTCTACTACGACACTTTCGTGACGTGAGTTATACGGTCGTTCAAACATTTTGAGTCGTCACCGGTGGCCTGACCTTTTCCAGTCAAAAGTAAGGTCAAGGTTTCTTTCCGTTACGTCTTCTTACGAGTTTGATGACGTGTTAACGTGAGTAGAGTGTACGATCATTTCATTACGAGTTTTAAGAGGTTCGGTCCGAAGTCGTTATACACTTGGCACTTGAGGGACTACAAGTTCGACCAAAATCTTTTCCGTCTCCTTGGTCTCTAGTTTAACGGTTGTAGACGACCTAGTACCTTTTTCGTTCTCTCAAGGTCTTTTTGTAGATAAAGACAAAATAACTGATACGTTTCGGAAACTGACACATAGTGTTATTTGACACCTTTGATAACTATCACTATGAGTTTCTTCAAATGGTAAAAGAAAAAATAAAATTTTGAGGAAAGTTAATTATATCGTTAAAATACGACTTGTAGTTATAGAACTTTACTTAAAACTGTCACAAAGAGGAGGACTCAACAAAAATTTTTATTACACATTATCTATATTCTATTTTGGAGAGATATTATCTTTTTTATGACGGATAGACTCGATAAGTTTGCATTAGGCGAGATTGTACACCCAGTAACTAATATAAAGACAATCGAAGAATTCAACAATGAGAGTGACTGTAAAATTATAGTAGGAAACCACTCTCTTTTAGATCCATTACTTTTCAAAATATAAACTATTCGAACGTATCTAAAACAAACCTATGGTTTAGTTAAAGAAATTATATGTGTTGATTTCCTCTTTGTTTGTGACAGAGTAAATCAGATAACTAAGGGGGGTCCAAAAACGATAAAGTGAAAACCAATAGAAAAAAAATATCAAAAGAACAGTACGAACCTAACTTTGGATCTGGAGGTCGGTGTCATCACTGGCTGGTTCGATCAGGATGTACGTTTCATTTCATACGAGGGGACCGACTGGAAGGACCGGAATCGAATCTTAATCTGTTGAATAAAAGAAAAGAAAATACGGTCACCGTCTTGATGAGGGAAGTACTTTTCGAGGACGTAGGTATACATAATCTGTTTCGTACTTCGGGACCTACTACACATGACGAAAAGATCGTGTATCTCGAACGAGTTACGAATATAGAGTCGAGTCCTCTGTTTATCTTCCGAATTCTTCCGAAGATAAATAAGACTCCAGAATCAAATGAGACGGTTCATCTTGATGTTTTCCGAAACATAAAGATATAGAAAAACTACTACTCAGGTGTTTCCTTTATTAAATATACCGAAGGAAGGACCATACAAAGGAGAAGTAGTTTTCTTTATGTGAATTTACGTTATCCATATTAATTTAATTTGTGAGGTTATATCCGTATTTGAGATCCGAAACAAATATTTGACTAGTAGTCTTAAGGTACAATTACGTTGTCTCTATGACGAAAGATTTAAATCCGATTTTGTTTACTTTTTCGTCAGGAGTAAACACACAACAGTTCAACGTAATAAGATGACGACTCCATATCGTCATATCGATAAGACTTTGTAAAGGTACACGGTTGGAGTTATTACTATTATGTCAATGTTAATACAGATATTTTTAGGAAATGTGAAGTGTCACAGACGTAACCTAGGATACTATAAATATGTATAAATTAAAATATCAGTGATTTTGACCCTGACTCTCTGGTGAACCTAGGTCATCAAAGAATTGTAATTTTTTGCAATGACCTATCCAGTGTGAAAATATAACGTCGACAGTAAAAGGTCTCTTTTACTGTAGTATCACCAATTCCTGAACCTAAAACTTCGGTCCAACAGACCAAGAAACGAACAAACAAAGTGTTTCAGACAGTCAAATGTCTGTCAAATGGATTGAAAGATACGGTGGAAGACCTTCTATATGGCTCTCGAGTTATCTCGTCTACCTTATATCCTCCTGAGTTTTAGTTGTTATCGACACACAAACCACACACAAAAATTATATTAAAAGAAAAATGGACAACACACTAAAACGGTGTAATAGATAAACACAACGTGATGTCCCAGGGGATTGTTCAAGACCTACCGTTAGAGATCGTCCGTAAACTCATCCGTGTCGTACCACCACACACTACCCCTTTCATACTCTCTTAACTTCTTTGTCATATAGAAGGGAAACGGTGTGTCTGTCCCACCTAGTCCTAACCATGGAGCGTACATAGTTTAACGTAATACAAATTTAAACATAATAGAAGGTTTTTACCAAGAAATCAAATTTAAAGTTATAAGACAATTGTTGTTTTTCCCTACCTTTAAATTATCCTACAAGAAAGAACATCCAAATATATGCAGAAGATATAGAGATTGATATAACACACAAATAGGTGTGTATATTTGTACATGAAAAGAGAAAGAGACATACACAGTTTCCTATTTCTGTTCATATCCACTCTTTCAATAGAGTTTTGTCGATTTTAATTTGAGATGGTTGTTGTCCCTTCCGCTCTGGTATGATTTCTCGTACGTACTATTAGTCTATCCTTTATCCTGGATGAGACAAAAGGTCCCATCTGAGTGAAATGAAATTCGGGGGTGGTCTTCGTCTAACTAATATAGAAACATCAGTTTCTACCTCTTCGAGATATGTCAGTCGTTTTTGTTCTGGTCCTCGACTGACACCGAGTCGAGTACTTGAGGAATAACGGTTTAAGTCTGAATTTAACTTCTTTCACCCCTTTTGGTGAGCTGATAAGTCTATACTGGATTTAGTTTAGGGAAAACTGATATATCACCTACACTCTTTATCTAAATTTCTTGATCTAGACTCTCTGTGTCACGGACTACTTGATACCTTCCTCCAAACACTGTAACATGTCCTCTGTCCTTAGTTTTAGTAGGTGTTCCTTTTTTTTTTTTACGTTTTTTGTTTTACCGACAGACTCCTCCGGAATGTTTATCGACCCCTTTCTTCTCTTCACTTTTCGTTTCCTCTTTTCTTTTCTATATGGTACACTTACGTCTCAAGGTTTGTTATCATTCCTCTATATTCTTTTGACAGGAGTCGCTAGTTACGTTTCTTTATCTCCTTTTGTTGTCTTATCCTTTCTGATCTCTAGAGAAGTTCTTTTAATCTCTATGGTTCCCTTGTAAAGTACGTTTTTACCCGAGTTATTTCCTGTGTTTACTATACCTAGATTGTATTCGTCTTCTATAATTCTTTTCCACCGTTCTTATGTGTCTTCTTGATATGTTCTTTCTAGAAGTACTGGGTCTATTAGTACCACCACACTAGTGAGTGGATCTCGGTCTGTAGGACCTTACACTTCAGTTCACCCGGAATCCTTCGTAGTGATATTTTTTTCGATCGTCTCCACTACCTTAAAGTCGACTCGATAAAGTTTTAGATTTTCTACTACGACACTTTCACGCCGTGAGTTATACGGTCGTTTAAACCTTTTGAGTCGTCACCAGTGTCCTGACCTTTTCCAGTCAAAAGTAGGGTTAGGGTTTCTTTCCGTTACGGTTTCTTACGAGTTTGATGACGTGTTAACTTGAGTAAGGGTGTGATCATTTCATTAAGAGTTTTAAGAGGTTCGGTCCGAAGTCGTTATACACCTGACACTGGCAGGTCTACAAGTTCGACCTAAATCTTTTCAGTCTCCTTGGTCTCTATGTTAACGGTTGTAGGTTATCTAGTACCTTTTTCGTTCTCTCAAGGTCCTTTTGTAGATAAAGACGAAATAACTGATAAGGTTTCGGAAACTGACACACCTAGTGTTATTTGACACCTTTTTGACTCCCTCTACTCCTATAGTCTGGTGGACTGAGCGGAGAACTCTTTGGACATACGTCCAGTCCTTCGTTGTCCATCTTGACCTGTATCTTGTTGTCTGACCAAGGTTTATCCTTTTCCACATGTAGTTCCGATATATAACAGTGGGACGAATAAATTGAATATACGTCTCATGTAGTACTCTTTACGATCCGACCTTTTTCGTGTTCGACCGTAGTTCTAACGGTCTTCTTTATGGTTATTGGATTATGTACGTCTACTGTGGTGGGAATACCGTCTTTCACTTCTTCTTGATTTCCAGAAGAACTACTTTCACTTTCTCCTCTCATTTTTGTATCCGAATTTCGAGTTGTAAGTCTTTTTATTCTAGTACCGTAACCCGGGGTAGTGAAGTACCGTTTATCTATTCCTTTGTCATCTTTGTCACAGTCTGAAATAAAACCCCCTGAGGTTTTAATAACGTCTACCACTAACGTCGGTACTTTAATTTCCTGTGAATGAGGAACCTTCCTTTCAATACTAGTTGGATCTGTCGTATATTTTTTTCGTCTCTGTAATGAAACGGTTGTTTCCAGGTAGATCAGTTCCGATACCAAAAAGGTCACCAGTACATACCTACATTCTCAACCTGATATTTCTTTCGACTCGTGGCTTCTTAAATACAAAACTTGACACCACAACCTCTTCTGAGAACTTTCAGGGAACCTGACGTTCCTCTAGGTTGGTCAGGTAGGATTTCCTCTGGTCAGGACCCACAAGTAACCTTCATGACTACAACTGCGACTTTGAGGTTATGAAACCGGTGAATTACGCTTCTCGACTGAGTAAACTTTCCAGGGACTACGACCCTTTCTAACTCCCGTCCTCCTCTTCTCCTACTCTATCAACCTACCGTAGTGGTTGAGTTACCTGTACTCAAACCCATCTGAGGTCGTCAACCACTACTTATCCCTCCGAACCGCACGACGCCAAGTACCCCAGTGTTTTTCAGTCTGTGCTCACTCGTTGACTTAACTTGACCTGACATGACTCGTCGTAGAAACCCTAGAGAAGTTCTGTGCGGAGGGAGGGTAAGACAAAAGACGGGTGACGAGTAAGAGTTTCATTTACGGTATGTACATCCTCAGTATATAGAAAGAAAGAAAGAAAGGAAAAAGTGTCGTAATGGAGTTGGGTCAGTGTTTAAAGACACGACCCATAATAATTTTACATGTTTAAAAGGATTTTGAATCGTTGAATTTCGTTAGTAAATAAAAATAGTATTGAACTACACAGTCACTCAGTACTTGTTGACTCAAACCGTCAAGGGTGAACCTCAAAACAAACACAAAGACAGGAGTACAGTCGATCCCGAAATTAGAAGACGTTTAAGAGGACCCGACTTACTGTTTTTACCGAGGGAGTGTACCTGTCATTCCATATTTTACTCCCCGAGGTGACCTCTACAACTGACCGTGTAGATATGTAACGTAGATTCCGTACATTTTGAAGAATGTGTGTCCAAAACCTATGTTTGACCTTTTGTTTTGTCTTGGACATAACGGAAAATATTGGATCGGAATCTTCGGTGTATCATAGTTAAGGGAGTATTTAATACGATGTTCACATAGTGTTCGGGTGGATTCAAGTCGAGTCAAGTCAGTGAGTCAGGACAGGCTGAGAAACGCTAGTACTCAGTGTCGTACGGTCCGGAGAGACAGGTAGTGGTTGAGGGCCTTAAATGAGTTTAAGTACAGGTAGCTCAGTCACTACGGTAGGTCGGTAGAGTAAGAGACAGTAGGAGAAGAGGAGGACGGAGGTTATGGAGGGTCGTAGTCCCAGAAAAGGTTGATCAGTTCAAAAGAGTACTCCACCGATTTCATAACCTCCAAGTCGAAGTCGTAGCCAGGAAGGTTACTTGTGGGTCCTGACTAGAGGGAATCTTACCTGACCAACCTAGAGGAACGTCAGGTTCCCTGAGAGTTCTCAGAAGAGGTTGTGGTGTCAAGTTTTCGTAGTTAAGAAGCCACGAGTCGAAAGAAGTGTCAAGTTGAGAGTGTCGGTATGTACTGGTGACCTTTTTAGTATCGGAACTGATCTGCCTGGAAACAGCCGTTTCACTATAGAGACAAAGAGATATACGACAGATACAACCAGTATTGAAAGGAAGGTTCGTCATTCGCAGAAAATTAAAGTACCGACGTTAGTGGTAGACGTCACTAAAACCTCGGGTTTTTCTTTCAGACTGTGACAAAGGTGACAAAGGGGTAGATAAACGGTACTTCCTTACCCTGACCTACGGTACTAGAATCAAAGGACTTACAACTCAAATTCGGTTGAAAAAAAGTGAGAGGAGAAAGTGAAAGTTGTTCTACGAGGAATCTAGGAGAAGTGAAAAACGGTATTCCCACCACAATAGACGTATAGACTCCAATAACTATAAAGAAGACCGTTAGAACTACGGTCGAACACGAAAAAGGTCGGATCGTAAAGAGTACTACATGAGACGTATACTAAATTTATTCGTCCCACTGTTATATATCGGAACTACATGTGGAAAAGGATAAACCTTGGTCAGACAACAAGGTACAGGTCAAGATGGACAAAGAAGGACTGGACGTATGTCCAAAGAGTTCTCCGTCCAGTCCACCAGACCATAAGGGTAGAGAAAGTCTTAAAAGGTGTCAAATAACACTAGGTGTGTCAGTTTCCGAAACCGTATCAGTTATTTCGTCTTTATCTACAAAAAGACCTTGAGAGAATCTGAGTTTCTCCAGTCATATTGGGGATGAAGAATCACCTTTACACTGACCAGTTTAACACCGATCCACCCTAACCCTTAAAACACTGGTAAAAGTACCTTTTTGTGTTAAAAACTGTCACATAAGAAAATCAGAACTATGTACAATCACGAGAATTTTACACAACGAAAGATTTACTCATAAAAATCAAGAGGAAATCATTAATTGTGTAAATTTTACATATTCTGTATCCACTAAGAATTGTACATACATTTATAAAAATAAACTAAAATTTTCCATTAATACAACTGCCCGTTAACTAAACTTTTACTTTCTTCGAATACTTTCTAATTACAGTAATAATTACTCGTATTACCGAGATTTCATACTATTAATTTACTTTATATCTTCAGTAAAACCATATTGAAGAAACCGTATTGGAAAAAAAGTTGAAAAATAAAATAGTGTATTGGTTTGTTTCCTCAGAAAGAACTTTAGAAATGAGTGTACAGTTTAATTTCTAATCATTAATCGATATATTTACACTATCTTCTATTGACATATACTCTGGTGTATCAGTACCGTTCTCTATGACCGGATAAGAGTCACTTGATTACCACTAAGTTTCTTAAATTACTATTTATGAATACATGACCCCTTGAAATGTTCTACCTTTCTCTCGAAACCACATATTTTAATCTGAATATACCATTTTACAATAACATACTATATCTCGAAAACTTTATCAATTTGTTGACTTCAAAGGATCTACCGTGACCATGTAAAGGATGGACGACATTCAAATAGAGTGATACATGAAATGTACTATTAGTACTATTTCATTATACGAAATTGACAAATTTCCAAACGACAAAAAGTTTACCGAATTACTAAAGTAGGAGATTTGGTGTTATTTTAGTAGTTCGACGTTCACTTGGTCGATCGTGAGACCTTCTTAGTATTGAAACAGAATACACTATATCTTTTTGTGTTGTTGTTGTTTTCCCTTACGATCGGAAAGTACTACTAACTTTGGGTGTTCACTTTTCTTCGACTGATATCCATGATTTCGTATCTCGACCCATAATAATTTTCTACTCCTGTCTGTGACCACCAAATTTTATATTTAAAATTTACGACCTCTCTAGTAAACAAAGCTCTTTTGAATTATCGAGACTCTCAGAAATTTCGAGTCTTAGTCGTCGTTTACACATGATTATTCAATACATTATTGAAATAAGGTTGACAATCCACGTATATTCGTTTTTGTTACCAGGATTTTTCTCTCACCGGACTCTAAATAGTATCGATTGTCTTTCCTATTTTTATGTTTTTGTTCGCTATTCTGTCTACTCAACTTTTACTCTCGACACCAATACTTACGTTAGAGTTAAAGTTTAATCTGAACAAAGAAAATTGTGAATGAGATTGCAAAAAGTAACCTACAAATTTTTTTCTTAATCCGTTGAACCCTCTATAATGGATTTCTTATTCATGATAAAAATACATAATTTTTCGTGTTGATCCGTTCCATTGAGAATAAATTAATTTAATATATAGAGATCAAAGAAGAAGATGGGTATAACCTATATATAGTAAATTGAATAAAGTTAATAAACATAGATTTAAGAGGTTCGGTCCGAAGTCGTTATGTACGTGGTACTTGAAGGTCTACAAGTTCGACCTAAATCTTTTTCCGTTCCTTGGTCTCTAGTTCAACGGTTGTAGACGACCTAGTACCTTTTTCGTTCTCTCAAGGTATTTTTGTAGATAAAGACGAAATAACTGATACGGTTTCGGAAACTGATACACCTAGTGTTATTTAACACCTTTTTAGACTTCCTCCACTCCTATAGTCTAGTGAACTGGACGGAGAACTCTTTGGACATACGTCCAGTCCTTCGTTGTCAATCTTGACCTGTACCTTGTTGTCTGACCAAGGTTTATCCTTTTCCTCTATAACAGTGGGACGAATAAATTGAATATACGTCTCATGTAGTACTCTTTGCGACCCGACCTTCTTCGTGTTCGACCTTAGTTCTAACGGTCTGCTTTATAGTTATTGGAGTCTATAAGTCTACTGTGGCGGGAATACCGTCTTTCCCTTCTCCTTGATTTTTCGGAAACTACTTTTACTTTCTCCTCTCACTTTCTCAACCGAATATTGAACTGTAAGTCTTTCGATTCTAGTACCGTAGACCAGGGTAGTGAAGTACCCTTTATCTACCCCTTTGACACCTTTCTCACAGTCTGAAATAAAAACCCCCGAGGTTTTAGTGACGTCCACCACTAACGTCGGTACTTTAATTTTCTACGAATGACGAACCTTCCTTTCAATACTGGTTGGATCTATCGTATAATTTTTGGTCTCCGTAATGAAACGGTTGATTTGAGGTAGATCAGTTCCGATACCAAAAAGGTCATCAGTACATACCTACACTCTCAACCTGACACTTCTTTCGACTCGTGGCCTCTTAACTACGAAAACTTGACACCACAACCTCTTCTGAGAACTCTCAGGGAACCTGACGTTCCTCTAGGTTGGTCAGGTAAGATTTCCTTTAGTCAGGACCTACAAGAAACCTTCCTTACTACGATTTCGACTTTACGGTCATGAAACCGGTGGAGTACACTTCTCAACTGAGTAACCTTTTCTGAGACTACGACCCTCCCTAACCCCCGTCCTCCTCTTCCCCTGCTGTCTCCTACTCTACCGACCTACCGTAGTGGCTAAGTTACCTACACTCAAACGGTGGTCCTCAACCACTACCTGTCCCTCCGGACTGCATGACGTTAAGTACCCCAGTGTTTCTCAACCTGTGTTGACTCGCTGACTTGACTTGACTTCACTTATAGTAGAAAGTTGACTACTGTTTGATATTCTTACTTTCTCTTTTTAAACTTCTCGGATCAACATTGAAAACGGTTGTGGTATACGATCCCTAAACCCTTTAGAAGGGATTGGATAAAGATGTAAGTATTGATCAAGACAATAAAAATACCTTAAATGGTGTGTTATTATTATTTATTTTACAAACAGTGTAAGTACCATGTCTAACAAAACTTTTCTTATTTTCCACTTCGTATATCAAAATTCTTAATCAAGGTTATTTAGGTGTTACAGAATATAATGTTAACCGTGCACTGTTTCGTGTCTAATCCACGAATTAGTCACGACTTACATTAACAACGTCATTCCCACTGGGGAAGGTCCCGTACTCCTACCCGAGAACAGATTGGGAGTCTTTACTTAACAGGTTCCCCTGTGTACACGACCGTTTCGTTCTCTGAAATAACCCTTCCCCACGGGTCCGTCTCTCGTTGTCCCATTCACTTGGGTCCTCTTGACGAAACGGTGTACGAGTGTGAGAGTCCAAAATTACCCCATTTAAAGGACCAACAGAGACCGGTCAGTAAGACTGAGTCTTAGGGAGAACCACCATACGTGTAGAGAGTCGATTCTACCTAAGGTCGTCCTTCCTAATACCCTCCAACTATCCTGTATATCTGACTACAGAGGAGAGAGGGAAACTGGACAGGACTTAATAAGGTGAACTGCCATCGAAAAATCAAGACTTAAGGAATGGTCCTGGAGGACAACATTCTGTTGAGTACGTTCACCGACGATAGAACGGACCGGTCACGTCCGTCAAAACCAGTGACCAAAGGGATTGTGTTAACGTTCAAACAGTCCCATATATGTTTTCTAGGAAACACGAATCAGTGAGTCAGTACAGGTTGAGAAACACTGGGTTACCTGACATCCGGTGGTTCGAGGAGGCAGGTACTCCTAAGAGGTCCATTCTTATGACCTCACTCAACGGTACGGGAGGAGGTCCTCTAGAAGGGTTGGGTCCCTAACTTGGGTCCAGAGGGTGTAACGTCTGTTTAAGAAATGGTAGACTCGGAGGTCCCTTCGGGTTTTATAGGGGATGTAGAGTAGTTGGACACCAAGGATATCCTCAACGAAATTATCAGACAGGGATTTATACCATCTGATGAATTGTTACATTTTTGGAATTAGGAAAGGGAAGGAACGTAATACCGAGAAATCTTTACTCCTACTCCATCTTGTTGAGTAATTTCCTTGACGTGAACGGAGATTGTGAAGACGTTTGGAAGAGTGTGAGAAACCACAAGGAACGAAATTAAGATGACTTCTGAGGGGTCGGAATATTTTTTCACCCGAGAGGGTAAGGACTAGTAAATCAGGACGTTAAATTGGTATGATAGTCGGAAGTCCACGTCTATTGATTTTTATTTTGTTTACTCTTTGTGGAATGGAAACATGACAGGTAATTAAAATCTACCAACACAGACGTCACATGAGTTTTATAATCTTCCAAAAACAAAACAAAACAAAAATTATTTAAACGATGGTGTAATAGAGGATGGAGTATCCTGTGTACCCGATCACCGGGAGACAGAAGAAAAGATGTCGAAACGTAGACTTCTTACACTGTATAGGGAGAGGAATAGTGACTTAGTGATAAATTACGAAGAGTACCGTTCATAAAACTTGAAGAGACACAGAACCTATCCCCCACCGACCTCACCCTCTTTAACTACCCATCCGTCTTTTACTGGATGTTTATACAACATAGAAATAGAGGTCTCACAGTTGTTTTTTAAATAGATTCTTTCTTTACCTTTAAAAATAAGGTCACTTTGACCTTATCGGAGACTGTTTCGAAACTCCTTTCAAGGTGGAGAATCTACAATTTCGTGTCTCTCAAACACGAGTTAGAGAAGTTGATTTAATATATTCAAAAACTGAGTCTCTCGATATGTTATTTACTAGATACTATCAAACCTGTTAGATCTAGAGATTCATGTTTCAACACCCAGTAGTGCTGTGGAAATTCTAGTTCCATTATACAAGAGAAAATTCCTCAACAGTACATCTAGGATCCTCTTACAGCAAGAAATACCAACTCATCTATGAAGGTGGTTTCCCCTCTTAGCCAGTTTCGTATTACACTTATGTGTTACGTGTCATCTCCTCTCTCTCCTTCGTCTTTACGTCTTTTTTTTTTTTTACAAAAATGTAAACTGATTCTAGGATGTTCGGTACACTATTCCCCCAGTCTTTTTTCTTTAATAATTTTATTCAGTCTTACCCAAACAATAAAGGTTGAGACTGTACCAGAATGGATCCTTAGAAACGTTCAGTCCACGACACTTCTTGGAAGTGTAGGTACGAAAAAAAAAATTGTAAAGTCCATCTTAGACTCTCTGTCGGGAATTGAAGGGATGTGAACACTGGCTTGCATTGTTTGTAGAGAGAAAGTTCTCGTCGTTCCTTCTATAGTTGATTATTGTTACTTTCTTTTACACTGAGTTTGAACACGCCCGTCCCTTCTGAGTGAAAGAGAACTACCATCACTCACTTTGTAACCAACGGTGAACCATGTCGTCCTTCAACTTCGTCTTCAGTAAACTTGACGTACTCGGGGAGTCAAATGGTCTAGCACTACCTCTGTGATTCCCATACACCTGTCTACGGAAGCCTCCTGTACGTTGTACACATCCTTGACTCACAGAATTGTACACCCTTCTTGGAAAACTACCTTAAGGATATAAATCGTCCCATTTGTATATACGGTGTCACTTTTTCCTATACAAACTATTCCAACACAAACAAGGTGTGAACTGAAACCGTTTGAAAAAGTTTCTTCGTATATCTATTTACAAAATTAAACGTTCTTTTTTTTAAAACCGACAAACATTTATTGTTGTCGTCCTTTTTTTTTTTTTTTGTGAAACCAACAAACTTTCTATCAACACGTTTATAAACCGGGCTTTATTAATATATAAATTCCTTTTTACGATTTAACTCTGATGGAAAAGTAAGACGTTGTAACCGAGACTCGAAAAATCATTTAAAGACATTTTTCTGTAATCCTTCGTATGATCATGGAACCCAACGACGACAACGACGACGACGATTCAGTGAAGTCAGCACAGGCTGAGACACGTTGGGATATCTGCCGTCGGGTGGTCCGAAGGGGCAGGGGCCCTAAGAGGTCCGTTCTTGTGACCTCACCCAACGGTAAAGGAAGAGGTTACGTACTTTCACCTTTCACTTTCACTTCAGTTAGTCAGCACAGGCTGAGAATCGCTGGGGTACCTGACGTCGGATGGTCCGAGGAGACAGGTACCCTAAAAGGTCCGTTCTCATGACCTCACCCCACGGTAACATGACACCTAATCCAAGGGAGTTTTGTCTCTACTTTCACTTTCACTGAGTCAGTACAGACTGAGAAACACTGGGGGTACCCGATATGTCAGGTACCTTAATAGATCCGGTCTTATGACCTATCGGAAAGGGAAGAGGTCCCCTGGAAAGGTTGGGTCCCTAGTTTGGATATAGAGGGTGTAACGTCCGTTACAGAAATGGTCGACTCGGTGTTCCCTTTGGGGTTTTCTCTCCATCCAAAAAACTTTCGTTAACTGACTCTCTCCGGTTCAAACGGTCATGGGGTCCACAAAGAACTGAAGGGTGAAAACGTAAGGTCAGGGGATATGAGTCAGTCTGTACTGACTCACTGACTTGACTTGACTTGACTGACTCCCACTCGAGAGTCATCTCCTCACATCCTTTGTCTCTTCCAATACCCTTCTTTCCACTTTTTCCCACTGTATAACCGTCTCCTCATTGAGATCGAACCTCGAAGTGACAAAAAGGATAAAGAAAAGGGGTGGAGGGGACTAATAAATTAGTGGTCTAATAGGGTTCCTCATCCGTAAGTGTGACAATTAGGATTTATGTGTTTCTCCCTAGTATCTTTTAAGAATAGTCAAAGGTTTCAGTAGTGAGAATACAGACTGAAAGAAAAGAGGGGACTCCCTGAAGAAAAAGAACAGAAAATATACTTGGGTGGGTGGTTGGGGACGACCTTCGGTCGTACTCCTTGAGGCGGGTACCGTTTCCAGTACTCCTTCCTCCGAAACCGTATGTGTTTCCGCCCTAGTTCGGAGTCCTTTGGGAGACAAGGGCTCGTAGATGGGGGTTTTGGTCTCAGACAAAATACGAGAGTGGATGTGGAGACTGAAATACCCCCCGAGAGAGGGTAGTGGTAAAGAGAGCCTCTTCCTCAATTGAACGTCGAGGTTAATTATTTTTAAGGACCCGTACTGTTCTCACACAATTGAATGTTTGAGGAGACTTCCAAGAGATCGGACGGACTCGCCCAAGCAGGTCGATGTACACTAACAAATGTCGGAGGGTTGGTACTCTCCGTACTCTACGAAATTTTGAAAGATTTATGTCTGAGAAAACTCTTCAATCTTTTAATAATCATATCACCCAACTAATCTTTAATATAACCACTTCCCAAAAAAGAAAACAAAACGGTTATTAATGACGATTAAGGGACGGGACCCACACTGTTCCCACAGAGTCCAGTTTGGAGAGACGACTGTCTGATCGAACACACTGTTGGAGAGTTGGTATTTGTCGTGTCTCTCAGACCTCATAAAACTTTCAGAATTAATCGTATCCCGAAAAGAGTAACAGCTCAGTTACTAACGACGATCCGGAGGTATAGGAATCCGTGGACCCTTATATAATTAGTTATATAAACCTTATATCTTTTCCTTTATATCATCAAAAACTACAATCGTTATGATCTGAAAAACTCAATTACTTAAAAGAGTAAACAATATCTACTGACATGAAACAATATTTAGTGACACAGGAACGATACATTTTTACATTGAAATAGTGATAGAATTCTGATTTATCTAGAATTCCCCTTATGACCACTTCCTAAAAGTAAACAACCCGACTACAAACGACGATTTAGAGGTATAAGGGACCGGAATATTACTTATATTGATCGTATATCCTTTTTATTCATAATTGGAAATTCTAATTAGAACAATTTGGAATCCGATTCATTTAATAAAAGAACTAACATTGGGTGAAGTGGAAGTGGGATATCCTTACGTTGAAATAAACCTCCCACCGCGAACCGAATTCTTTTTTAGTGGGGACCTTTTTTATTCAAAAGACCAACTGACTGGCAATAGTCCTTCCCGGTATTTTACAGTCGTCCGGAGTACCGGTCTTCAACTACATCTTGGGTATTCTGGAAACATATTAAAATATACTTCGTGGACTAACACTGTTCCCAGTTCAGACGACTGGGGGTACACTGAGACATAAGTAGGGATACATATTGTTTTTCATATATTCGTTTGGACTTTTTATTCCTTTACCCTAGTCAAAGACCTTTCTGACTAAGGGGGTACAGTAAGAAAGGGGAAGACTGACTTAAGGGTAGACCATTCACCCATGAGTGGTTCGGACGATTAAAACGGACCCGAAGATTCTAACCTGGCCCCTCCGGAGTCACGGAGGAGAGGAAGTCCTCTTGCCTTTCTACGGACACCGGATGCATCCACCACTAACCATAAGGTGTATTTGGTTCAATAAATCGGAGGAAAAGAGGTGATTAAAAGGATGATGTGATAGGCAAAGATTAGAGAGAGATATAGACATTAATTTATCAAAAAGGATCCTACGGATGAGGTAGAGGGGAAGCTTAATGGGACCTAGGTGGCCCCGACTTGGGGCTGTTTGGGGATCAAATTATGGGAATTCGAGACGAATATAGTCTGTTTTTATCTTATTTATTTTCAACACGGTAGATTACGGTTCCCAGTCTAAAAAAAAAAATTGAAGAATCCACTTCTCGTATCACAAGGGATCGTTCTGTCTCACAGACGGACAACTCTCGAGAAGAGGTCCTTCTCCATCATCCAGTCTCAACGGTCTCGTAACGACCGACTTCTCTATCCCTCCTTGTTGTAGTTGACGTAACCACTGTTAACTTTTGGTCTAAACACGCAAATGTACAATTAAAACATAAGTGGTGTATACTTCACAGGTATCTTAAAGAAAATATGATATACACACGATGATGTAAATTTTAATATAATGTAGAAGTTTTGTATCGAGTTTTTTATACTTTTAAAGAAGAATGAGAGTAGATAAAGTAGTGAAGGTCAACAGGTCAAAAGAAAGATTAAGTTAACCTTTTTTTTATATATCAATGGGAAATTTGTAATTTACGGTTAGATTTTTACAAGTATAATGTCAAAAGTTAGGAACCTTTTTATCTCCAATGTCACCTTCACGACTCTTTTGGAATTAATATCGTGACCCTTTTCATTACGAGATTATCGATACATCGTCTAACATAAAGTCCACTTCTTTGTTATTTTAACATTTGGTGCTTCACGTTCGTCCCCTATTCTGTATACAGAGTCCGTAAGTCGGAGCTGACTTCACTGTTAAAAGTCCGTGACAACCCAAGAATTAGTCTATTGAAATAGTCCATGTTTCTCGACAGTAAGAGTGACCGGTAATTTTTTATCGGAAATTTATCACGGTTTTCTTCTAGTAAAAAATGAAAGGACAAGTAACCGTGACCTCAAAAGGTCGTCACATAGGTACGGTGATTTCTTAAATTAGTACGTAGCAAGTATCGTTTTCTTTATTGATTTTATAAAAGTGTAAACGTTACGAAAAAAAACTCCTATTTCAATATCTGAAAAATTTTCACTATTGAGAAATTAAGTTTTTCTCAACTTTCTGAAGACCTATTGTCCACTTCTTTAGATAAACAGAGCACATCCAGTGACACTGTTGTTCGACACTTCTAGATTTTGTTGACCCATTTTGATCAAGTTACAATGTAAGTCACGGTCTTAAAGAGATCTTTACTTAATTCTGTATTTGTATCTCCGTTTGTTTGATGTATTGGAGGAAAAAAGGTTCTATGTTCTTCCTTTCCTTCTGAATTTCTATTCTTTTTTCCTTATATATATATTATATAAGTGTTGTATTGTAGAATATGTTCAGAATAAGGGTTGGTGTCTTTATACTTCGTGCAGAAGTAAATAGTGTTTGGTACTTTAGATTTAAATGAAAATATTAGTTCGAAATGATTTTTGAAAATATATTCCCTACTATCCATTATCTATTATGTAATTATTTTCAATATATTACTCAAAAATTAAAGACTTTAAGGAAGTCTAAATACAAAAGATAAATCATTAGGTCAAAAGGAAGACTATCCGTACTCCCACTGTCTAACTTATTTACATATAATTAAATCTTTACCTTTTCTGTCCGATATACTCACAGAATCAGTCCTTTTTCCCTTTCTTCTTTCGTGTAGAGAAGACAAGGTACCTAACAGTTATCTTCTTCCCCTTTTCGACTGAGGACGGTGAGTCACCTTAACACCCTCCTTCCACCCCTAAAAGTCTTCCGTCTCTTCCCCATTCGACACTGGAGAGTAAAAAAAACGAACTGATGTAAGGGTCCCCGGGACTCCTCACTAGTTGTCCAACTTCTGTGTCTGATTCCTTCTCCCCAATAAAGACAAGTCAAAGTCAACAACACCCTTCTGAAGATCTGAACATCTGACACAGAAAGTGTAATATGGGTGGTACTCTTATTTTACTCAAAACTCTGTACGACTCTGGATTCCTTATGGACTCTCAAAGAAGTCGTGGGTACAGTGTACTCAGTCTAACAAGACAAACCTTTCGAATGACCCCTAAAGTCAATTCACTCTCTCTTTCATGGAACATTCACCTTAGAGGTCTCGTCTTCCGGTTCCAGTCTGGAGTCCCCCTAACGTCACGACCGTATTAGTTCGACTCCAATTCGCAGGAGACTCTTTGGTTCTCTAGGGTCGTCGGTAGTAGAACTCGACGTGTCTGGGTTCTTCTCCAAGACGTGACGGAAAAGAAACCCTTATCATCAGTCATATATAAAAGGTTTTATACTAATGGGTTTGAAACTATATGACTATGATAGAACCTTTTTTATACCCTCATACTAAATTTATGCTTTGGAACTTAATAGTATTTGTCTAACTGGTGTATTTGACTACTATTTTTGATAAACCGGTAAGATTCGAATAGTTTATCAGAATGTGATGTGAACGTCACATACGTATACACACACATACAAACACACACTCAACCCACACGTACGTACACTCACACTTAGACAAATTGTAAGCTCCCTTCTTCCATGTACCTTTTTTAGTTTAGCTAATGCCTCTTCGATTTCTTCGATATAAACGGGTGACTCATTTCACACCTATTTAGACGTTGAAGTAACACTAGTTGTAAATCTTTAATACTGACCCTATGGTTAAGAGGTCGTTTTGGTATTTTATACTCATGTATATGGAATGTCAGAGGGTACGGACGTAGAACAGTGATGGAATCGATAATGGCTATTTTGATTTCCTCTAAACACGAACGTAAAAACTTAGTCTATTTCCCGTTTAATAAGTTCCGAATTATAAGATAAGATAATTATAAGAATCGGTCTATTAGTTTCATACTCAGAGTCCTGTGTTTAGTAAGTATTTATTAAATCTGAGTCAAAATTTTCATAAAGTCATAGTTTATGAAACACGACTCAAGGAAGTGACAACGAAAAGTAGAGGAATAACGTAACAGTGACGTTTCCCTATGTGTAACATGTCTACCCTTCTGACTCCAAGACTCTCCACTCCACTTAATAGATATAAGTGTAGTAACAACAAATCAGTGATTCAACACAGACTGAGAAAACACTGAGGTACCTGACATCGGGTGGTCCAAGAAAACAAGTGGTCTAAAGGGTCTGTTCTTCTGGTCTCACGGTAAAGGAAGAGGTCCCTAAAAGGATTGGGTTCCTAATCTGGGTACAAAAGACGTAACCGTTCACCGAAGAAATGGTGACTCGGTGGACCCTTAGGGGACGTAAGTGTATCGATCTTCATTGTAAGAGACTTACGTCTCTGGTACCAGAAAAACGATGTCCATGAGTATTTAATGTAAGAGTTCCCGTTCCTATCATGATCTCTTAAAACTAATATCGGTTCTCTACTATGTACTCCCTTGTATCGTCTTTCGGGGATGAGACTGACACCCCTTTACCCTAAATCTTCTACCCCTGACCCCTG
The DNA here is from genome assembly GCA_006410555.1 of Capra ibex. NCBI lineage: Eukaryota > Metazoa > Chordata > Mammalia > Artiodactyla > Bovidae > Capra > Capra ibex. The sequence goes on from SJYO01026388.1 coordinate 33,828,188, forward strand.
ATACTTCGAGACCTTCTCTTTAGTATTCCCGTTTATATTTAACACGGTAATACACGTAAGTAATCTTAACGACATGTTAAATTATAGGTAATGTCTCGATTATTCTTCTAATTTTTGATTTCGGTAAACTGGGGAGAGTGAAATTGACCTAGGACTTAACTCTATGTCGTAATCACAAATCTAATAACCAGGGGTCAGTACAGTCTCACTAAAATTTGACTGATATGCGTAAAGATCTTCGTGTAATGATTCTTAACGACACCATAAAATTCTTCGAACATGAAGTAATCTTCAAGGTTAGGTAGAATTTTTCAGGGGAAGGATCCTTTTCGTTAAGTCAATGATAAATTATCTCTATCGGTATGGATCGACAGTTGAGGGTGTCTGGTCTAAGAGGACTCCGTACCCGAAGATAAATAAGTGGATGAAGACTGACGTATATACTAAAAATTTTAAAAATAAATAAATAAAAATGAAATGTTATAACATAACCAAAACGTATATACTAAAATATAAGTTTTAGAAACCTCTACACAAAGTAAAAAATTTTATCTTATGTTCACTAAAATATGAAATACTTGACTTCTTCATTTTCCGAATTCTTTTAATATCTAATAGTATTGTTAGACGTATATTCTACGGAAAGTAGACCTCTTATAATTTTTAGTTCTCTCTAATTTCTATTGTTTCCCCCCTGTTGTTCGGTAATTATGTGTCTCGTGGTAGTCTTAAACGGTGTAAGTAGTTTGAATAAATCTTAAGTCACTTGATCTTTTACTTTTTTTTTTTACCATTTCGTTGGGTGAGTTTTTTATTTTCTCCGTTTTTTGTTAAGTAATTGTATTGTTTCGAACTATATTGTTTTTACTCTTGACTTATAATTTTGATATCGAATACTTTTTAATTTATACTCAAATTTTTTGACGTACAGTTGTACGTGGTACGTGATGAACGAAAAAACAATTGTCACAAACATTTATTGGGGAAGTTCACGTCATTTATAATGTATATCCTCCTTTAAGGGTTGTTGAATTAGATGGATTCAATAGTATATCGTCATGGTTTACACTTACCAATACGTATATAAACAACGTTGATTTACTGGTTTAAAAAAAAATTACAGGTAAGTATCTAAGATACTCACTTTTAAAACAACTTTCATCTAGTCCCCTAACCGGGTCGGTTATTTCTTAGACGGACTTTACATCCTCTGGGTCGAAACTAAGGACCCAGACTTTCTATGGGTCCTCTTCCTTTACCGTTGGGTGAGGTCATAATAACGGACCCTTTAGGGAAGTTATCTCCTCGGACCGTCCGATGTCAGACACCCCAGTGTTTCTCAACCCGTACTGACTCACTCACTACTTGTCCCCTATACCTACTAGGTAAAAGACTAACATTTTGAATGGGTAATTCTTTATAGGGTGTCATGATACACGTCTATAAATAAACCTTGATTAGTGTAATAAAACACTAATAGAGAAATGGTTAAATAATATTATCCTTAAACTTAACTATTTCTCTTCTCGTAAAAGATTTTCCTATATGAGTTTACGAATCTGGTCTACTCTCCCCATATACCTCTTCTCTGATATCTATCTATCTATTATGTGTCTTGATACCCCTTTCGTACAACTCAAATATTACTATTTTTATTTTTATATAGTTTTAACACCCTTTTTTACGACAAAAGTATTTCGGTCTGAGATTTCATTCAGAAAATGAATCGACTTAACACTTTCAAAATAAGAAATCGTATCGTATAGTCAAAATAAGGATTACCCCTCTTAACTATAAGATCAATGGACAGTTTACGTAGGAGATTTAGGTAGGGGAGTTAGGTTTGAGGTGTCTTGGTAACACTTTTTTTTTTCTTTTTTTCTAAGCGAGATCAAAGAACCTTTAGTTACCAAGTGGTATTAATACGAAAAGACAAGTGAGGTCAAAACTAATGTAAACGAGTACATCTAAATTTGTTATTTACTCTAATCGTCCTTCTTATTTAATTCCCCATACTTCTTTAGAAGGTTTAAAGTGTCATCTTTAAACATATATCATAATATTTTTATGATATTTTGTAAAGGAAGACGTTTTAAGAAGAGTTCATACATACGTATAATATGACATTCTTGTGTATATTGTAAGAGAAAGAGAGAGAGAGAAATCGATAATTACCTTCAGATTAATGGAGTAAACCATTAATATTTTTTAATGTCTTCGATATGTCATCAATCATGATGATTGATAGTCATGAGATTTTTGAATGTACAGTTTATAAATGGATTTTGTAACTGTAAACCAATTAAACAGAAAAATAATTAAAGATTTACCTCGTACACAAACTTTTCCATAAAAAGACTATAAAATTATTAAAACGTCCCTTCACAATATTTACTGTTAGTAATTTTTTGAATTATTCTAACCATTATATATATAGTGTATTAAATCTTGTAAACTGTGAATACAGACACAATCTAATGTTTTCTGTTATTGTATCTTAGTTAAAAATTTTCTTTTAGATACATAAAATTATAGATAGGGGTACCGGAATACAAAAATATCAACGACAGTTTAATTTTTGTCCTTCTGTTGGTTTATTTTAAAAGGAAGATTATTTGTCCCATCGAAAAAGATGTCACAGAAGTACCACTTAAGAGAGTAAGATATTAAACACGAAGTAAAAAAATACGTAATAGTGACATTAACTCTTTTTTAGTATGTTTGTAGAGATCTTTAAATAAAAAATTTTGACTTTGAGACTGATATTAAACTAGTCGATCACTCAATATTATTTACATTAGGTTGATTACATAGAGAACGGTAATTAAGACTCCGGTACAAACAATATATTCAATCATGGTAAAGTCTTTATTATCTTATGATCTTGATTTTCCTATGAAGTAGTTAAATTCATTTCATAAATCTTATGATTAAGTAATAATATTGTACTAGTCATAAAGTCGAAACTTGAATTTTGTAACAGGTAATTGAGAAAATTAAAAATTTTGACGGAGTCCAATAATTCGTCACCGAGTAAAGGTCCTTCAGTGATAATAAAAGTATATATCAGTAACTATTTTTTGTTCGAAGATGAATCTGACTTTTCTTTTATAAAGGTTCCTTTTGTTTAATAAGGTTATACTTTAAAGAACTTTCAGAATTTAGTATGAACTTTTTATTTTATTATACCAGTTAATTTTTTCTTAAGTTATGTATTCTTTTAGTGTCGGTCTTTAAAGATGAATTTAGTTAAGTCTCTACAGGTAACGGGTGACCTTTACTATGAAGTTAGTAGGATAGGATATTTATTAAATATAAGATACTTAATATAAGATATTTAGATACTGGAAGAGTTGGACGTTTGGTAGGAGGTTGGAAGACAAAGTCTAAACCTAACTTATTATTAGGTAGTCTCCCGTCTGTCTTACTTTTGGTGTTATCGTCTTTTGATTGTTTAGACTAGTGTACCCGGTTTCCGAACAGATCGATTTACTTTGATATTCGGTACGGTACATTCCGGTGAGTTCTACCTACCTAGTACCACCTCTTAAGACTGTTTTACACCAGGTGATCTTTTCCCTTACCGTTTACTGAAGTCATAAGAACGGAACCCTTGGGGTACTTATCATATTTTTCCGTTTTTCCATACTGTAACTTTCTACTTGAGGGGTCCAGTCATCCACGGGTTTTACGATGACCTCCTCTCACCTCTTTATTAAGGTCTTTCTTCCTTCTCCACCTCGGTTCCTTTTTGGTTGTGGGTCAACGTCTACACTACCCACTACTTTCATTTCAGAGTACGACATTTCTCGTTACAACGTATCCTTGGACCTTACAATCCAGGTACTTAGTTCCGTTAACCTTCACCAGTTTGCTCTACCGTTCTCACTTATAGCTGTAAAGTCCTTAGTCACTTGATTTTACCTGACCTTATCCACTTAAATTGAGTCTTCTGGTAATGTAGATACTGGTACCCGTTCTTAGGGAATCTTCTTTACCTAACCGGTAGTATCAGTTGTTTTCTCAGGCTTTACGTCATGAACTTACGTTTAAGTTTTTATTGTCTTACTAGAGACAATCAAAGTTCCTTTTGGCAAATTATAGTGTCATTAAGTTCAGATACGGGACTGGTCATTACGACTTCTCCGACTTCAACTTACAAAGATACTTCTGAGTGTTCTAGAAGATCTTGATTGTAGGTTTTTCCCACAGGAAAAGTAATATCCCTTGACCTTACGTTTTCATCCTTCAGTTCTTTGTAGATCTCATTGTCCGTTTAGACTGGAACCTCATGTCTTGCTTCGTCCCGTTTCCGATTCTCTCAAGACGGTTCTCTTGTGTGACCAGTATCGTTTGTGAGAGAAGGTTGTTATATTCTCTTCTGAGATGTGCACCTGTAGTGGTCTACCAGTTATGACTTTAGTCTAACTAGTACAAGAAACGTCGGTTTCTACCTCTACGACATATGTCAGTCGTTTTAGTTTTGGTACTCGACTGACACCGAGTCTAGTACTTGAGTAAGAACAGTTTAAGTCTGAATTTAACTTCTTTCATCCCTTTTGGTGATCTGGTAAGTCCATACTGGATTTATTTTAGAGAATGTTAATGTGTGACCTTCACTGTTTATCTAAGTTCCCTAATCTGAACTATCTGTCTCATGGACTTCTTGATACCTGTGTCCAAGTACTGTAACATGTCCTCCGTCACTAGTTCTGGTAGGGGTTCTTTTTCTTTACGTTTCTCCGTTTTACCAACAGACTCCTCCGGAATGTTTATCGATTCTTTTCTTCTCTTTACCTTCCGTTTCCTGCTTACCTTTTTATATGGGTACACTTACGATTCAAGGTTTCTTCTGTTCCTCTCTATTCTTTCGGAAGGAGTCACTAGTTACGTTTCTTTATCTCTTTTTGTTGTCTTACCCTTTCTAATCTCTATTGAAGTTCTTTTAATCTCTATGGTTCCCTTGTAAAGTACATTTCTACCCGATTTTTTCTTGTCTTTACTGTACCCGGATTGTCTTTGTTTTCGATAATACTTCTCCACCGTTCTTATGTGTCTTCTTGATATGTTTTTCCTAGAAGTCCTGGGTCTATTAGTGCTATCAGACTAGTGAGAGTATCTCGGTCAGTAGGACCTTACGTTCCAGTTCACCCGGAATCCTTCGTAGTTATGCTTGTCTCGATCACCTCTACTACCTTAAAGTCGACTCGATAAAGTTTAGGATTTTCTACTACGACACTTTCACGACGTGAGTTATACGGTCGTGTAAACCTTTTGAGTCGTCACCGGTGTCCTGACCTTTTCCAGTCAAAAGTAAGGTTAGGGACTTTTTCCGTTCCGTGTTAACGAGAGTAGAGTGTGTGATCGTTTCATTACGAGTTTTAAGAGGTTCGATCCAAAGTTGTCTTAAATCTTTGTCGTCCCCTCGGTCTCTAGTTTAACAGTTGTAGGCAACCTAGTAGCTTTTTCGTTCTCTTTTTTGATCTTTTTGATCTTTTGTTTTTTTTGATGAAGACGAAATAACTGATACGTTTTCGGAAACTAACACACCTAGTGTTCTTTGACACCTTATAAGAAGTTGTCTACCCTTATGGTATGGTGTACTGAACGGAGGACTCTGTAGACATAAGTCCAGTTCTTCGTTGTCAATCTTGACCTGTACCTTATTGTCTGACCAAGGTTTAGTCCTTTCCTCATGTAGTTCCGACCTAAAACAGTGGGACGAATAAATTGAATATACGTCTTATGTAGTACACTTTACGACCCGACCTACTTCGTATTCGACCTTAGTTCTAACAGTCCTCTTTATAGTTATTGGAGTCCATACGGTCACTGTGGTGGGAATACCGTCTTGTATTCTCGGAGAACTACTTTCACTTTCTTCTTTCACTTTTACAACCGAATTTTGAGTTGTAAGTCTTTTAATTCTAACACTGTAGACCAGGGTAGTGAAGTACCGTTTATCTACCCCTTTGTTACCTTTGTCACTGTCTAAAAAAAAAAAAAAAACCGTCCACCCCACGAGGTTTTAATGACGTCTACAACTGACGTCGGTACTTTAATTTTCTACGAACGAGGAACCTTCTTTTCAATACTGGTTGTATCTCTCGTATAATTTTTTGTTTCTGTACTGAAACGACTGTTTCAAGACACATCAGTTTCGACACCAAAAAGGTCATCAGTACATACCTACACTCTCAACCTCGTATTTCTTACAACTTGTGACTTTTTGACTACGAAAACTTGACACCACAACCACTTTTGAGAACTCAGGGAACCTGTCGTTCCTGTAAGTTGGTCAGATAGGATTTACTTTAGTCAGGACTTATAAGTACCTACCTGACTACGACTTCGAATTTGAGGATATAACACTGGTGGACTACGTTTCTTGACTGAGTAAACTTTTCTGGGACTACGACCCTTTCTAACTTCCACCCTCCTTTTCCCTTGTTGTCTCCGACTCTACCAACCTACCGTAGTGGCTGAGTTACCTGCACTCAAACTCATCCGAGGTCGTCTACCACTACCTGTCCATTCGGACCGCACGACGTGAGGTTTACCAGTGTTTCTCAACTTGTGCTGACTTACTGACTTGATTTGATTACGGTGGACGTGAATTTTCCGACGAGGTGAGTCAGAAAACAGAAGCATCTTTATGAATCAACTAATGTTCTTTAATGAGATAAGGATTTCTGGAAGTTGAATCGGTACATTTAGGTACACTTACGTCAAAATTTTCAGAACAAATGTAAGTTCACATGACTTTACGGTCGTTGACTTTCCTCTTTTATGTTACGGTTAAAAGAGTTTAGCTGGAGAATCACATAAAATTATGTTTATTTCCTGGTTTTTACGTTGTGTGATAAAGAGGTACCAAAAGACAATACAGGTTTTTTCGTTTTCTTATAAAAAAGTGAGCACTCTTTATATTTCCAATCTCACCCAACTATTTTGAGGAGAGTCTTAATATTCCTTCACAATTGTACTGTAATTTATAAAACGACATTATTAGTGGACCGTTATGAATCTCTATTCAGTTTTAAAATCTTCGGTTTCCAAAGTTTTAATTCGTCGTCGGACTTAGTCTCGACATTTATCTAAAGTTTTTTGGAGTCTCAAACTTTTTGTAAAATTTCTCAAAATCATTCTCATGTTCTACTACAGACTTAAAGAAGATAATCTAGGGGTGGTTCACCAACGTGTCAGTTGAACTATTGCAAGTCACTGTCACTTAGATGGTAGAAATCTCCATCAGGTAAAATAGTCCTAATACTATTCCAAGTAAACATATTCGGTTTTAGATAGACGAACATTGAAAGTCATTGACATGATGTAATCCAGTATATTTGGTTATAAAGTGGAGAAAAGATAAGACATTTACATTTATAATATAAAAGTCTATGGTAAGATGAAAATATAGAGTAAGAATGGGATAAACGATTTATATCGAGTTATTTCAATTTCTTTTATTTTTATAAGTTTTAATTTTTATTTTATTTTAGTGACGTACCTTATATCGACCTTAAATTTTTTTAGACAATTCTATATCAGGGACTTTTTATCTAGTTTTATGAATTTGTATGTAGAAAGAAGAACTATGGTGGTCGTAAATTTTATTGTAGGAATATGGGAGACCCGTGCCCGCCGACGTTGGTACGTGTCTCTCACCGGCTCTCCTTGATGGGGCAGACTCCAGTCTCTGTCTTCAGCCCTCCTGGGGTGAGGGCTCCCCGTCGTCGGCTCTCCTCGATGGGGTGCAGGCTCCAGTCCCCGCCGTCGACTCTCACGGTCCGACGTTGTCGTGTCCTCGTCGGTTCTCCTTGATGTGGGTGGGCTCCGGTCCCCACCGCCGGTCCTCCTCGTTGGGGTGCGGGTTCCTCGTCACCGACGCACCTGTGGCCTCCCGGATCTCCTCGATAAGGTGGAAGTTCAAGTCCTCCCCGCCGTCACTCCTCTATGGGGATGAGGTTCCATTCCCCGTCGCCGACACGAAACGACCTTGTCGACACTTCTCTATGGGGTACAGGTTGTATTCTCTTTGGGTTCATTCTGCCATCCACAACGTTCTCCCGTCTGTGTGACTTTGGTATTAGTGTCTTTTGATCAGTTAGATTAGTGTGATCCTGGTGTCGGAACAGATTGAGTTACTTTGATTCGATACGGGACACCCCGGTGGGTTCTGCCCGACCAGTACCACCTCTCCAGACTGTCTTACACCAGGTGACCTCTTCCCTTACCGTTCGGTGAAGTCATAAGAACGGAACTCTTGGGGTACTTGTCATACTTTTCCGTTTTACTATCCTATGACTTTCTCCTTGAGGGTCCAGCCATCCATGGGTTATACGAGGACCTCTAGTTACCTCTTTATTGAGGTCTTTCTTACTTCCCTACCTCGGTTTCGTTTTAGTTATTGGTCAACACCTACACTGACCACTATCTTCGTTCCAGACTACGACATTTCTGGTTATAACGTATCCTTGGACCTTACACTTCAGGTACTTAGTTCCGTTTAACCTTCACCAGTTTGTCCTCTACCGTTCTCACTTGTAGCAGCAAGATCCTTAGTCGCTTGATTTTACCTTACCTTACCCACTTAAATTGAGTCTACTGGTAATATAGATGATGACGCCCGTCCATAGGGAATATTCTTTACCTCATCGGTAGTGCCAGTTGTTTTCTCAGACTTTACGTCATAACCTACGTTAGAGTTTTTGCTGTCTTACTAGAGACAAGCAAAGGTTCCGTTTAGTAAGTTATAGTGTCATTAGGTTCAGATACGGGGTTGGTCTTTACGACTTCTTCGACTTCAACTTGTCAAGATACTTCTGGATGTTCTGGAAAATCTTGATTGTGGGTTTTTTCTACAGAAAAAGTAATATCCCCTGACCTTACGTTTTCATCCTTCAGTTTTTTGTGGACCTCATTGTCCGTTTAAACCGGAACCTTATACCTTACTTCGTCCCGTTTCTGATTATCTCATAACGGTTCTTTTTACGTGACCAGTATCGTTTGTGGGAGAAGGTTGTTGTGTTCTCTTCTGAGATGTGTACCTGTAGTGGTCTACCAGTTGTGGTTTTAGTCTAACTGATATAAGAAACGTCGCTTTCTACCTCTTCGAGATATGTCAATTGTTTTTATTCTGGTCCTCGACTGACACCGAGTCTAATACTTCTTGAATAACGGTTTAAGTCTGAATTTACCTTCTTTCACCCTTTTTGGTGATTTGGTAAGTTCATACTGGATTTACTTTAGGGAGTACTAATATGTCACCTTCACTCTTTATCTAAATTCCCGGATCTAGACTATCTATCTCACGGACTACTTGATACCTTACTCCAAGCATTGTAACATGTCCTCTGTCCCTAGTTCTGGTAGGGGTACCTTTTCTTTACGTTTTTTCGTTTTACCAACAGACTCCTCCGGAATGTTTCTCGACACTTTTCTTCTCTCCGTTGTCGTTTCCTCTTTTCCTTTCGATTTTCATAGACTTACGTCTTAAGGTTTCTTATCGTTCTTCTCTATTCTTTCGGAAGGAGTCGTTAGTTACGTTTCTTTATCTCCTTTTGTTGTCTTACCCTTTCTGATCTCTAGAGAAGTTCTTTTAATCTCTGTAGTTCCCTTGTAAAGTACGTTTCTACCCGAGTTATTTCCTGTCTTTACCATACCTGGNTTTAACCTTCACCAGTTTGTCCTCTACCGTTCTCACTTGCAGCAGCAAGATCCTTAGTCGCTTGATTTTACCTTACCTTACCCACTTAAATTGAGTCTACTGGTAATATAGATGATGACGCCCGTCCATAGGGAATATTCTTTACCTCATCGGTAGTGCCAGTTGTTTTCTCAGACTTTACGTCATAACCTACGTTAGAGTTTTTGCTGTCTTACTAGAGACAAGCAAAGGTTCCGTTTAGTAAGTTATAGTGTCATTAGGTTCAGATACGGGGTTGGTCTTTACGACTTCTTCGACTTCAACTTGCCAAGATACTTCTGGATGTTCTGGAAAATCTTGATTGTGGGTTTTTTCTACAGAAAAAGTAATATCCCCTGACCTTACGTTTTCATCCTTCAGTTTTTTGTGGACCTCATTGTCCGTTTAAACCGGAACCTTATACATTACTTCGTCCCGTTTCTGATTATCTCATAACGGTTCTTTTACGTGACCAGTATCGTTTGTGGGAGAAGGTTGTTGTGTTCTCTTCTGAGATGTGTACCTGTAGTGGTCTACCGGTTGTGGCTTTAGTCTAACTAATATAAGAAACGTCGCTTTCTACCTCTTCGAGATATGTCAGTTGTTTTTATTCTGGTCCTCGACTGACACCGAGTCTAATACTTCAGGAATAACGGTTTAAGTCTGAATTTACCTTCTTTCACCCTTTTTGGTGATTTGGTAAGTTCATACTGGATTTACTTTAGGGAATACTAATATGTCACCTTCACTCTTTATCTAAATTCCCGGATCTAGACTATCTATCTCACGGACTACTTGATACCTTACTCCAAGTACTGTGATGTCCTCTGTCCCTAGTTCTGGTAGGGGTACCTTTTCTTTACGTTTTTTCGTTTTACCAACAGACTCCTCCGGAATGTTTCTCGACACTTTTCTTCTCTCCGTTGTCGTTTCCTCTTTTCCTTTCGATTTTCATAGACTTACGTCTTAAGGTTTCTTATCGTTCTTCTCTATTCTTTCGGAAGGAGTCGTTAGTTACGTTTCTTTATCTCCTTTTGTTGTCTTACCCTTTCTGATCTCTAGAGAAGTTCTTTTAATCTCTGTAGTTCCCTTGTAAAGTACGTTTCTACCCGAGTTATTTCCTGTCTTTACAATACCTGGATTGTCTTCGTCTTCTATAATTCTATTCCACCGTTCTTATGTGTCTTCATGATATGTTTTTTTCTAGAAGTACTGGTTCTACTAGTACTACCACACTAGTGAGTGGATCTCGGTCTATAGAACCTTACACTTCAGGTCACCCGGAATCTTTCGTAGTGAGGCTTGTTTCGATCACCTCCACTACCTTAAGGACAACTCGATAAAGTTTAGAACTTTCTACTACGACCCTTTCACGACGTGAGTTATACGGTCGTGTAAACCTTTTGAGTCGTCACCGGTGTCCTGACCTTTTCCGGTCAGAAGTAAGGTTATAGTTTCTTTCCGTTACGGTTTCTTACGAGTTTGATGACGTGTTAACGTGAGTAGAATGTACGATCATTTCATTACGAGTGTTAAAAGGTTCGGTCCGAACTCGATATACACTTGGAACTTGAAGGTCTACAAGTTCGACCAAAATGTTTTCCGTCTCCTTGGTCTTTAGTTTAACGGTTGTAGGCGACCTAGTACCCTTTTCGTTCTCTCAAGGTCTTTTTGTAGATAAAGACGAAATAACTGATACGGTTTCGGTAACTGACACACCTAGTGTTATTTGACACCTTTTAAGACTTTCTCTACCCTTATGGTCTGGTGGACTGGACGGAGAACTCTTTGGATATCCGTCCAGTCCTTCGTTGTCAATCTTGACCTGTACCTTGTTGTCTGACCAAGGTTTATCCTTTTCCTCATGCAGTTCCGACACATAACAGTGGGACGAATAAATTGAATATACGTCTCATGTAGTACTCTTTGCGACCCGACCTTCTTCGTGATCGACCTTAGTTCTAACGGTCTTCTTTATAGTTATTGGAGTCTATACGTCTAGTATAGTGAGAATACCGTCTTTCACTTCTCCTTGATTTTTCGGAGAACTACTTTCACTTTCACCACTCACTTTTTCAACCGAATTTCTAATTGTGAGTCTTTTACTTCTAGTACCGTAGACCAGGGTAGTCAAGTAACCTTTATCTACCCCTTTGTCACCTTTGTCACAGTCTGAAATATAAACCCCCGAGGTTTTAGTGACGTCTACCACTAACGTCGGTACTTTAATTTTCTACGAATGAGGAACCTTCTTTTCAATACTGGTTGGATCTATCGTATAAGTTTTCGTTTCTGATTCAACGACTAATTCAAGGCAGATCAGTTCCAATACCAAAAAGGTCACCAGCACATACCTACACTCTCAACCTGACACTTCTTCCGACTCCCGGTTTCTTAACTATGAAAACTTGACACCACAACCTCTTCTGAGAACTCTCAGGGAACCTCCCGTTCCTCTAGGTTGGTCAGGTAAAACTTCCTCTAGTCGAGACCCTAAAGAAACCTCTCTTACTACGACTTCGACTTTGAGGTTATAAAACCGGTGGACTACACTTCTCAACTGAGTAACCTTTTCTGAGACTACGATACTCCTTAACCCCCGTCCTCCTCTTCCCCTGCTGTCTCCTACTCTACCGACCTACCGTAATGACTGAACTACCTGCACTCAGACCCACTTGAGGCCCTTAACCACTACCTGTCCCTCCGGACCGCACGACGCTAAGTACCCCAGCGTTTCTCAGCCTGTGCTGACTCACTGACTTGACTTGACTATGGAAGACAGTCTCCCCTGTACGGAGACACTATATGCCAAGAGGTTTGGTCACCAACAGGTGACAAAACAGTAGTATGTAATGTATGTAATCATACGTCACCTCCTGATTCACCCCCTCCTCCTCTTAATCTCGACGTGTTGTAACGCGCTTGGGGGTAGGGGTACAGAAGTGGGGACAGGGGAGACAATGAAGTCGTTACGTACTCACTCGGAGATCCTCACTTAACACGTAACTTATGACATGAAATACACTCAGTGTCGGAGTGACAAATGTACTGTCTAAGTGTGTATGGAAAGGGAAGTGGTGGTTGTTTTACCTAACGTTAAATTGTTAAACTCGTTTCTACGATTACCAAAATAATGGAGTTAAAAGTACGTGAGTCTATGTAGACGATAATTTATTTTCACACGAAAAAGGAATCTGTGACAAACAAAGTTTTTAATAACTTCCTTAAAATTACCTTATTTAACCCAGTAGACCAAGCTCTGTTATCTCACTAATTTGTATAAATGGAAAGAGATAAGTTTATTCATTTATAGAAGTTTAAGACTTCGTGTTTGCTATCACCCCTTTTGTGACAGTATAATGATAGGCACCTGAAGACCTCTGTTTACTATGTAGTCTCGTAGTATAATTACTCATTTGGTTATCAACTTTAATCCTCCTTCCAAAGTCCCTCTTTTATAAAAATGTGCTCCCTTTACGGTTTTCACGACACAAGTATTATACGTGAGTAGGACTTTAATCGTAAACCTCATTCATCCAAGGGATCGGGTGAAAGGACCAGAGGGTGGTTCCGTAAAGAACGAATTTCACACACACGTAGGATAATCATCTTTCCGTCTAACCTCTTCTGACTACTACAATGTCTCTTTTGTGTACGATCAGGAAGTGTAATTACCGTATAAGGGGATAACTATAAACCTCTTCGTCTCACTTACGTTTTCAATAATTTAGTTCCCTACAAAACCGCTTAAAAATCAATTAATTTTATTTCGAATCTCATATTTTCTAAGGTCTCTCTTTTTATCCCGAAACGATCACCGAGTCTACCATTTCTGAGACGGACGTTACACCCTCTAACCCAAACTAGGGACCCATGTCTTCAAGGGGACCTCTTCACTCACCGTGGGGTGAGGTCATAAGAACCGACCTTTTAAGGTTCCTGTCTCCTTAAAACCACCCGATAATAGGTACCTAAACGTTTCCCAATCGGTACTGACTCGTTAATTATGTCTCTCTTTTTAGTTTGATCCACGATGTAGTCGTTGTAGCACGTTCTCTCTCTCCCGTTTATATAGAGTTTACAGAGTCCTTTTTTTTTTAGTCATATCTTAAGATATAGTACGGTATAACGTTGTAATTCACTGTCCCGTAAAAATCTGTTCTTGATAGTATTTAAAAGTCTTTATTCGAATTTTTACGTAAGATTAGAAAGTCCCTTTCATATAGAGTCAAAAAGACTTTGTAAATAATTTCTCTTGAACGTTCGTTGTATTGCACTTTATGTAGATTCTCCATAGAACTTATAAGATTTTAGGATTTTATAATTGTATATATATTGAAAATTTTACAATTTAAATATGTATACGTTTATATATACAAATATGTATGTATATTACTCAGATAATCAAATCAAGTCAGCTAGTCGGTGCAGGTTGAGAAACGCTGGGGTACCTGACGTCACACGATACGAAGGGACGACGACGACGACGACGACAGCGAAGTCAGTACAGGTTGAGGCACGCTGGGGTATCTGTCGTCGGTTGGTCTGAGGGGACAGGGACCCTAAGAGGTCCGTTCTTGTGACCTCACCCAAAGGTAAAGGAAGAGGTTACGTACTTTCACTTTTCACTTTCACTTCAGTAAGTCAACACAGAGTGAGAATCGCTGGGGTACCTGACGTCGGATGGTCCGAGGAGGCAGGTACCCTAAAAGGTCCGTTCTCATATCCTCACCCAACGGTAACGGAAGAGGCGATACGAAGGGAAGGTAGTGGTTGAGGATCTTGGATGAGTTTGAGTACAGGTAACTCAACCACTATGGTAGGTTGGTAGAGTAGGAGACAGCAAGGGAAAAGGAGGGTGGAAGTTAGAAAGGGTCGTAGTCCCAGAAAAGTCTACTCAGTCAAGAAGCGTAGTCCACCACTTTCATATCCTCAAATTCGAAGTCGTAGTCGGGTAGGTTACTTATAATTCCTAACTAAAGTAAATCCTACCTGACCAACCTAGAGGAACGACAGGTTCTCTGAGAGTTCTCAAAAGTGGTTGTAGTGTCAAGTTTTCGTAGTTAAAAAACCACGAGTTGTAAGAAATACGAGGTTGAGAGTGTAGGTATGTACTGATGACCTTTTTGGTGTCGAAACTGATCTGTCTGGAAACAGTCGTTTCAGTACAGAAACCAAAATTATACGACAGATCCAACCAGTATTGAAAAGAAGGTTCCTCGTTCGTAGAAAGTTAAAATACCGACGTCAGTGGTAGACGTCACTAAAACGATTCCACGATTCAGTGAAGTCAGCACAGACTGAGACGCTGGGGTATCTACCGTGGGGTGGTCCGAGGGGGCAGGTACCCTAAAAGGTCCGTTCTCATGACCTCACCCAACCGTAACGGAAGAGGTCACTAAAACCTCGGGGAGTTTTATTTCAGAGTGACAAAGGTAACTAAGGGGTAGATAAACGGTACTTCACTACCTTGGTCTATGGTACTAGAATCAAAAGACTTACAACTCCAAATTCAGTTGAAAAAGTGAAAGGAGAAAGTGAAAGTTTTCTCCGAGAAATCAAGTGAAAGACGGTATTCCCACTACAGTAGACGTATAGACTCCAATAACTATCAAGAGGGTTGTTAGAACTAAGGTCGAACACGAAGTACGTCGGGTCGTAAAGTGTGCTACATAAGATGTATATTTAATTTATTCGGTCCACTGTTTTATATCGGAACCGTATGAGGAAAGGACTAAACCTTACACAGACAACAACGTACAGGTTAAGAATGACAACGAAGAACTGGACTTATATCAAAAGAGTCTTCCGTCCAGTCTATCAGACCATAAGAATAGAGAACTTCTTAAAAGGTGTCAAACAACAATAGGTGTGTTAGTTAGAGGACCTCTTCCTTTACCGTCGGGTGAGGTCATAAGAACGGACCTTTTAGGGTACCTACCGTCTTGGTCCATCCGACGACAGGTACCCCAGTGTTTCTCAACCTGTATTGATTCACTGAAGTGAAGTGTGTTCGTTTCCGAAACCGTATAAGTTATTTCGTTTTCATTTACGGAAAGACCTTGAGAGAACGAAACAGGAGGTCGTCTACAACCGTTAAACTAGCGACCAAGGAGATGGAAAAGATTTAGGTCGAACTTGTAGACTTCAAGTACCAAGTGTATGAAAACTTCGGACCGAACCTCTTAAAACTCGTAATGAAACGATCACACACTCTACTCTCGTTAACACACCATCAAACTCGTAAAAAACCGGAAAGGAAAAAATGCTCAACCTTACTTTTGACTGAAAAAGGTCAGGACACCGGTGACGACTCAAAAGGTTTACACGACTATATAACTCACGTCGTGAAAATGTCGTAGTAGAAAATCCTAAACTTTATCGAGCTGATCTTATGGTAGTAGAGGTGGTCGAAATGCGCATTACTACGAAGGATTCCGGGTGAACTGAAACGTAAGGTCCTACAGACCGAGTTCCACTCACTAGTGTAGTAGTACTAACAAACCCAGTACTTCCGGAAAAACCATATCAAGAAGACACATAAGAATACGAATGAGGAACCTTCTTTTCAATACTGGTTGGATCTATCATATAAGTTTTCGTCTCTGTAATGGAACGGTTGATTCCAGGCAGATCAGTTCCGATACCAAAAAGGTCATCAGTACATACCTACACTCTCAACCGGACACTTCTTCCGACTCGCGACTTCTTAACTACGAAAACTTGACACCACAACCTCTTCTGAGAACTCTCAGGGAACCTGACGTTCCCC
Source organism: Capra ibex (assembly GCA_006410555.1). Taxonomy (NCBI): domain Eukaryota; kingdom Metazoa; phylum Chordata; class Mammalia; order Artiodactyla; family Bovidae; genus Capra; species Capra ibex. The sequence continues at coordinate 33,844,648 of SJYO01026388.1, forward strand.
TAGGTTGGTCAGGTAAGACTTCCTCTAGTTGGGACCCTAAAGAAACCTTCCTTACTACGATTTCGACTTTGAGGTCATGAAACCGGTGGAGTACACTTCACAACTGAGTAACCTTTTGTGAAACTACGATCATCCCTAACCCCCGTCCCCTTCTTCCCCTGCTGTCTCCTACTCTACCGACCTATCGTAGTGACTGAGTTACCTGTACTCAGACTCACTTGAGGCCCTCAACCAATACCTGTCCCTCCGGACCGCACGACGCTAAGTACCCCAGCGTTTCTCAACCTGTGCTGACTCACTGACTTGACTTGACTATGAAAAAGACACATAAGAATGGTGGAGAATTATAGAAAACAAAGACAATCCAAGTATAGTAAAGACAGGAAAAACATGAGTAGAAACTTACTTTACAAGGGAACTATAAAGATCAAAAGAACTCAATAGAGATCAGAAAAGGTAAGATAGCAAAAGGAGATTAAGAAACGTAAGTAACGACTCTTTCCGAAAGAATAGAGAGGAACGAGAAGAAACCTTAAGACGTAAGTTTACCCATACAGAAAGGAAAAGAGGAAACGGAATCGAAAGGAAGAAAAGAATCGATAAACATTCCGGAAGAGTCTGTTGGTAAAACGGAGAAACGTAAAGAAAAAGGACCCCTAGCAGAACTAGTGACGGAGTACGTGTTATAGTCCTTTGAGACAGGTATCAAGAAGTCCGTGAGACAGATAGTCCAAATTAGGGAACTTAGGTAAACAGTGAAGGTGACACATTGGTATTCCCTAAACTAAATCCGGTATGGACTTACCAGATCACCAAGAGGGATGAAGTTAAAATCAGATTTAAACCGTTATTCCTTAAGTACAAAAAACGGTATCAGTTGAGGGTCAGAACTAAAACGACTGACATATCTCGAAGAGGTAGAAAACAACGTTTCTTATATTAGTTAGATTAAAGTCATAACTGATAGACCACTACAGGTACACATCTCAGAAGAGAACATAATAACCTTCTCCCAAAAACGGTGCTGGTCACACAAGAGAACCGTTTTGAGACAATCGGAAATTGGACGAAGTAAAACATAATGTTCTGGTTTAAACGGACGATAAGGTCTATAGAGAACTGAAGGATGAAAACGTAGGGTCGGGGGACATTACTTCTTCTGTAGAAAAAAAAAGAAAAACCACAATCAAGATCTTCCAAAACTTCCAGAAGTATCTTGACAAGTTGAAGTCGAAGAAGTCGAACGACCAGTCTGCTATCTGAACCTAATAACACTATAACTTACCAAACAGAACCTTTTTCTGTCTCTAGTAAGATAGTAAACACTCTAACGTAGGATCATGACGGAAAACCTGAGAAAACAACTGATACTACCGATGAAGTAAAGAAGATTCCCTAAGAACGGGTGTCATCGTCTATATTACCAGTAGACTCGATTTAAGTGGGTAAGGTCAGGTAAACTGAAGTGACTAAGGATTTTACATCTACAAATGAGAAAGGTAGAGGATAAACGGAGCTAAGTACCTGGATTGAAACGTCCAAGGATACGTTATAACGAGAATGTCGTAGCCTGAAATGAAGGTAGTGGGTAGTGTAGGTGTTCACCCACAACCAAAACGAAACCGAGGTAGAGAAGGAAGTAAGACCTCAATAAAGAGGTGAGAAGATGTTATCGTAAAACCCGTGGATGACTGGACCCCTCAAGTAGAAAGTCACAGTATGAAAAAAGGAAAAGTATGACAAGTACTCCAAGAGTTATGTCCTTATGTCTTCGGCCAACGGTAAGGGAAGAGGTCATCTGGTGCAAAACGGTCTTGAGACGTGGTATTAGACAGGTAGAACCCACTGGAATGTACCGTACCGAGTATCAAAGTAACTCGATCTGTTCCGATACCAGATACACCAGTCTAACCAATCAAAAGACACTAACACAAAAAGTAAGATAGACAAGAGACTACCTATTCCTATTCTCTGAATACCTTCGAATCCTACCCTCTCTGACTGATGGCCCAACTCCCCCCGTGTCCGTCATAGACTCAGAACAAGACTACCCACCCCGGTACAAGTCATTTGGAAATAAGGTTAAAAGACAACTAATCGTCCCGACTCAAACGAAGGACAACGAACTGGACTTCAGTTTGATACCACAACAACAATACACATATATAATTTCTATACACCACTCTCTACTAATTGTTTTGGTGTTTCACAAACAGAGTTTAATTTAGTCTTTGAGTCTTCTTATTTTCTTCTTCTTCTTGTTGTTGTTGTTGTTTTTTTCTTACACCTAACTTGTTTCACAAAGACCATTTTGATCGTACTATAAGGATGTAAAAACACATTATTCTTATTTTATTTATCATATCATTTCTTTTGATATGTCCAATACTAAGTCAGTTACACTTTTCTTTCGATTTAAAAAGATATCAAAACTTTGACGGTATTATGGATTTCTTTCTTTTAGTTAAAAATTTTAAAACCTTTCAAGTACCAAACTGTATCTCAACTACCAAATCTCTACTAATTTGGACATATGTCCAGTCCTTCGTTGTCAATCTCGACCTGTACCTTGTTGTCTGACCAAGGTTTATCCTTTTCCTCATGCAGTTCCGATATACAACAGTTGGACGAATAAATTGAAGATACGTCTCATGTAGTACTCCTTACGACCCGACCTTCTTCGTGTTCGACCTTAGTTCTAACGGCCCTCTTTACAGTTATTGGAGTCTATACGTCTCCTGTGGTGGGAATACCGTCTTTCACTTCTCCTTGATTTTTCGGAGAACTACTTTCACTTTCTCCTCTCACTTTTTCAACCGTAGTTCGAGTTGTAAGTCTTTTACTTCTAGTACCGGAGACCAAGGTAGTGAAGTACCCTTTATCTACCCCTTTGCCACCGACTGAAATAAAACCCCCCGAGGTTTTGGTGAGTTAACAAGAACGGACCTCTTAGGGTCCCTGCCCCTTCGGACTACCCGACGGCAGACGTCCCAGTGTGTCTCAGCCTGTGTTGACTTCACTAAATCGTCGTTTTAGTGACGTCTACCACTGTCGTCGGTACTTTAATTTTCTACGAATGAGGAACCTTCCTTTCAACACTGGTTAGATTTGTCGTATAATTTTTCGTTTCTGTAATGAAACAGTTGTTTCCAGGTAGATCAGTTTCGATACCAAAAAGGTCATCAGTAAATACCTACACTCACAACATGACATTTCTTTCGACTCGTGCTTTCTTAACTACGAAAACCAAAACAAACAAACAAAAAAATTATATTTAAATAAATAAAATTAACCTCCAATTAATGAAATGTAATGACATAACCAAAACAGCATGTAGTTGTACTTAGGTGGTGTCCATATGTGTACAAGGGGTAGGACTTGGGGGGAGGGAAGAGGGAGGGGTATGGTAGGGAGACCCAACAGGGTCACGTGGTCGGGGTTCGTAGGTCATAGTACGTAGCTTGGACCTGACCAATAAGTGAAACATATAACTATAATATGTACAAAGTTACGGTAAGAGGGTTTAGTAGGGTGGGAGAGGGAGAGGGTGTCTCAGGTTTTCTGACAAGATATGTAGACACAAAGAAAACGACAGAACGTACGTCCCAATAGCAATGGTAGAACGATGTAAGGTATATATACACAATCATATGACATAACCACAAAAAGAAAGACCGAATGAAGTGAGACACATTATCCGAGGTCAAAGTAGGTGGAGTAATCTTAACTAAGTTTACATAAGAAATATTACCGACTCATCATGAGGTAACACATATATATGGTGTCGAAAGAATAGGTAAGTAACTTGATACCACAACCTCTTCTGAGAACTCTCAGGGAACCTGACGTTCCTCTAGGTTGGTCAGGTAGGATCTTCTATAGTCGGGACCCACAAGTAACCTTCCTGACTACAACTCCGACTTGAGGTTATGAAACCGGTGGACTACGCTTCTCGACTGGATAAACTTTTCTGGGACCACGACCCTTTCTGACTTCCGTCCTCCTCTTCCCTTACTACCTCCTACTCTACCAACCTACCGTAGTGACTGAGTTACCTGTACTTAAACCCATGTGGGACCCTCAACCACTACCTGTCCCTCTGGACCGTACTCCACCAAGTAACCCAGTGTTTATCAGTCTGTGCAGAATCGTTGACTTGACTTGACTTCATATAAGTATAATGTAAAAAATGAGACTTAAAGGTCACACACAAATAAAACCTTAATAGTATTAATAGGAAACACATACACTATTTTTGTTTTCTAACGTTTCATTAAATAATAAAATACTACTTACAATGTTTAGATTAACAAAGTTTGTTTTATGATCTTGTTCTGAAATATACTGTCACTAATATAATAAATTTTACACAAGTTTGGATAAAAAATGAAAATTCAATAGAGAAGAAGGGGACATCCCATCTAAAAACAAAATAGAAGTAGAAAGAGACAGTACAGTCACTGTTTATATCACTATGTAAACCCATTATAAACCTTATCCTTTACCGTTGGGTGAGATCACAAGAAAGGACCTCATAGGGTACCTGTCTCCTCTGACCGTGTGACTTCAGACACCACAGCGTTTTTCAGCTAGTTCTGACTTTATTAAATTGTACGTACGTACCCATTATATAGTTGCCTAAGATTATTATAGTAGTTCCAATATTTATTTCCGGACTCCTTCTGTCACCTAAAAGGAGACGATAACCTATTTGTCAAGAGAGAGAGTCAACCACAGAGAGAAGTCATATTTAGGACCCACCCTAAATATATAAATGTCACAAATCCAATGTCATTCAACAGGACCTGTACAGGATTTCAGAAGTTTTTAGTCTTTTCGACTCGAAAAGGGACTCTATAAGTATAGACGTCTTATTTATAATGAAAATTTTAGTGGACAAACAAACAAACAGACAAACAAAAGAGGACGTATTCCCTGTATGTCTCAAACAGTCTACCATTTGGAGTACACTCGAGATGACACACCTCTTCTGGATCCTACCGGTTCCTCGTGTCACTTTAGTATTTATCTTGGAGTCCATTTAAAGGAGACGGTCGGATGTCTGAGCCGTCCCTCTCACAAAGGACCACAAACCTTTGGAGAGAAGAATTTTAAGGGAAGGGCCGTGCCCGAAGGGAAGGGCCCTGCCTCGAGGGAGGGGTGGAGGAAACGGAGGAAAAAGTAGAAAATATAAAAAAGGATGGACAAAAACTTCTGTTACCAGACGAAAAGACCAACGGACTACAGGAGACGGTCGGATGTCTTCAACAAAACACTTCAAACGAGTCGTAACTTTACAAGAAAACTCCTTAAACACTCCCTCTTTCACCAGTAGGGTAGGATAAGGAGGCGGTAGAAAGGGAGGTCGGAGCTTCGTATCGAAAAAATTACGGTGTTATCAATAAACGTTTAAAATCCTTGAGGTCTTTTGTGTGTAACTTGACCATTGTTCCTTGTGGAGCTCCAAAGTGGTTATAGACTTTAAATAGAAGTCTAATACTTTGGTCATAGGTATAAAGAAGAGACAAGGAAAATTTAATCTTTTAAATTCCTCTAATCCTATTGGACATACAAAGAACCATGAGAATAATTACATTCAATAAACACTGGGGCACCTGACATCGGATGGTCCGAAGAGGCAGGTACCCTAAGAGGTCCGTTCTTATTACCTCACCCAATGGTAAAGTGAGAGGTCACATTCAATAAGTCAAGTCAAGTCAGCGAGTCAGCACAGGCTGAGAAACACTGGGGTACTTAGCGTCGTGCGGTCCGGAGGGACAAGTAGTGGTAGAGGGCCTCTAGTGAGTCTGAGTGCAGGTAGCTCAGGTACTACGGTAGGTCGGTAGAGTAGGAGTCAGTAGGGGAAGAGGAGGACGGGGGTTAGGGAGGGTCGTAGTCTCAGAAAAGGTTACTCAGTTGAGAAGTGTACTCCACCGGTTCCATGACCTCAAAGTCGAAATCGTAGTAAGGAAGGTTTCTTTAGGGTCCCAACTAGAAGAAGTTTTATCTGACCAACCTAGGGGAACGTCAGGTTCCCTGAGAGTTCTCAGAAGAGGTTGTGGTCAAGTTTTGGTAGTTAAGAAACCGCGAGTCGGAAGAAGTGTCAGGTTGAGAGTGTAGGTATGTACTGGTGTCCTTTTTGGTATCGGAACTGATCTACCTGGAATCAGCCGTTTCATTGCAGAGACGAAAACTTATACGATAGATCCAACGAGTATTGAAAAGAAGGTTCCTCATTCGTAGAAAATTAAAGTACCGACGTTAGTGGTAGACGTCACTAAAACCTCGGGGCGTTTTATTTCAGACTGTGACAAAGATGACAAAAGGGTAGATAAAGGGTACCTCACTACCCTGGTCTACGGTACTAGAAGTAAAAGACTTACCACTCTAAATTCGGTTGAAAAAGTGAGAGGTGAAAGTGAAAGTAGTTCTCCGAAAAATCGAGAAGAAGTGAAAGACGGTATTCCCACCACAGTAGACGTATAGACTCCAATAACTATAAAGAGGGTCGTTAGAACTAAGGTCGAACACGAAGAAGGTCAGGTCACAAAGAGTACTACATGAGACGTATATTCAATTTATTCGTCCCACTGTTATATGTCGGAACTGTATGAGGAAAAGGATTCAAAATCGTTAATTCACGACGTTGTCGGACGATAGTGTGGACTGTCATTTAACAATTACAAGTTCTTAAAAAATTGGAAAAACAGGTAGACATTGATTGTGTTGTACCATTTAGTTGATACACACGTACACGATTCAGCAAAGTCAGCACAGACTGAGAAACGTTGGGATACCTGATATCGGACGGTCCGAGGAGACAGGTACCCCTAAGAGGTCCGTTCTTATGATCTCACCCAACGGTCAATGAGGAGGTCCCCTAGAAGGTCTGGGTCCCTTACTTGGGAGGAGAGAACACAGAGGACTTAACCATCCGTCCAAGAAATGGGATCGTGGTGGACCCTTCGGACACCAGCAAATCAGCGATTCAACACAGTCTGAGAACGCTGGGTTTCCTGACATCGGATGGTCCGAAGAGACAGGTACCCTAAAGGGTCCGTTCTTATGACCTCACCCAACGGTAAAGGAAGAGGTCGCCTAGAAGACCTAGGTCCTTAGGTTGGGCCCGGAGGACATAAAGTCCGCCCAAGAAAAGGTGATCCTGGTGGATCCTTCGGACGTAAAGTTGTTTTTTTTTTGTTCCTTACTACTTTCTTTCCTTACCTCTCTCTCTCTTTCTTTTTTTCTCTTTCCATTTGTCTTTCTCAAAATACTCATGCAACTAACATGCTTCAACCGGTATCACATAAATGTGACATTAACCGGTAACAGACTCATAAATGTGATACATGAATCGTTTACGTTATATAGATACAAAAACAAAAAAAAAAAAAGGGACGAAAGGGGACCTCTTTGGTGACAATCAGTAAATGGTCGTNTCAAAATACTCATACAACTAACATGCTTCAACCGGTATCACATAAATGTGACATTAACCGGTAACAGACTCATAAATGTGATACATGAATCGTTTACGTTATATAGATACAAAAACAAAAAAAAAAAAAAAGGGACGAAAGGGGACCTCTTTGGTGACAATCAGTAAATGGTCGTGTTATAACCAAAATATCAAGGGTCACGAGTATACACACTCGTTGAAAACTTTATCGGGATTGAGATTTACCTCACCAACCACTTAAAGAAACACTTACTTGACAACCGAAGAGTAGTTTAAGATGGGAAGGAAGTGATGAGAGTAGTAAAACGTGTTCCGGTCGTAGGGACTTATAATAATAAATGTAGTCTGTGTAGTAGGGTCTTACTATGAAACTCGTATATTACAAAGACGAAGGTATAGACTATGAAAACAAACAGACCTTTCACTTTCACAATCAGCGAAGTCAACACGGACTGAGAAACGTCGGGGTATCTGACATGGGTGGTCTGAGGAGATAGGTACCTTAAGAGGTCCGTTCTTATGACCTTACCCGAGGGTAAGGAAAGAGGTTCCCTAGAAGGTTGGGTTCCTAATTTGGGTCCAGAGGACGTAACGTCCGTCTAAGAAATGACAAACTCGGTGGTTGAGACCAGGATTTTGGTAGAGGAGTCCAAAGATAAAGAAACGTGGGATGTGAGACGAACTCGGTTTACTCAATTGAACGATCACGGTAAAAAAAAAAATTAGGTATCGGAAAGAGGAAAGAATTTTTCAGGAGGCACAAGAGGTTTAAATAACTTTATCATGAATAAGTTATTTATCCGTAAAGTTATACATCCATAACTTTAAGAAGATAATTTACAATTTATTATTACAATTTACAATTTGCAAATTGGATAGTAAGAAAAAAATTTATATTTAAATAAATAAAATTAACCTCCAATTAAGGAAATGTAGGAAAAACATGTCGTGTAAGGTTAGGGAAAAGACCGGACCTGATAATGTTCTAACGAAATGGGACGACTGGAGAGTATAACTACGATCTCAGTGGATCGTATTTCCATCTGGACGTTGTATAGTGAGGGTGTGTCTTCGGGTTTCTTCTTATTCCAAGTTTGACACCAGTGGTAGGTATAGACGTCCAGAGTGTGTACAACTAAGTTGGTTGATAACTAGTGTTTATAAAGGGGGTTTAAGGTCTTTAAATGTTCTTCATTTGGAACTTAAATGGGGTGAGACCCTTGATGAATGTATCGTAAATGTAACATAGTTCATAATATTTATTAGACTCTACTTAATTTCATATACCCTTCTATACGTTTCCAATATACGTTTATGATACGGTAAAATGTGTTTCTTGCACTCGTAGGTGTCTAACAAATGTCTCCTCAGGACCTTGGGTAGGAGGTACCTACGATTCCCTGTTAACATAAAACGTTCCTTATGTTTTAGGTAGAGATCAATAGAGATGAATGAAAAGTGCGAGGAGACGGTTTACACCATAACGTCCAAAAAGTTTATAGACACAAACACAAGTAAGTAGTAAAATATACCTTATAATAAACACGAAAAGAAGTAAAGTGTTTACGGGTCTGTAGATAATTCTTGATCCAGGATACAGTAATAAACGAAGCACTTCTGTTTAGTAAAGTGGAGAAGGTTCATTGTTTCAATAAAACGTAACGGTGCTTTCACATAAGTGTATCGGATACAAATATACCCTGAATTAGAAAAGGATCTTACACTTAAGATTAAATCTCTAATACGGAATAAGTGAAAACACAAACTTAATCGATCATTTCTAAGTCAAATTATAAATAACAACAATGAAGCTTACTGTAAATTAAAAAATTTATGTACCTAGTAGAACGGTAAGTCTAAGATCATAACTCACACACACACACACTTTTTTCAAGACTGGTTCGTTCAGAGACATAGGGATATCAAACCCTGACCACAGGTAAAGATGGAAAGACAAAGTAATTTCTTTGTTTGTTTATGTGAGTGTGTCGATATTGTTTTTTCTTAATTGTCCTCAACCTGTGAGTTTTCCTATCTATTACACGTGATTTACTGGAAACGTCAATTAATGGGATATCTAGACGTACAGAATATTACATTGTCTAATAATAATGTCTTTGCATTAACCCGTCTCCTTGGTCTCTAGTTTAACGGTTGTAGACAACCTAATAGCTTTTTCTTTCTTTCAAGGTCTTTTATATATATAAAGACGAAATAACTGATACTGTTTCTGAAACTGACACACCTAGTGGTGTTTGACCTTTTAAGAATTTCTCTGTCCTTATGGTTTGGTGGACTGGATGGAGAACTCTTTAGACATACGTCCAGTCCTTCGTTGACAATCCTGAACTGTACTTTGTTGTCTGACCAAGGTTTATCCCTTTCCTCATACAGTTCCGACATATAACAGTGGAACGAACAAATTGAATATACGTCTCATATAATACACCTTATGACCCGACCTACTTCGTGTTTGACCTTAGTTCTAAAGGCCCTCTTTATAGTTATTAGAGTCTATACGCCTACTGTGGTGGGAATACTGTCTTTCGACTCTTCTTGAATTCTCGGAGAACTACTGTCACTTTCTCCTCTCACTTTTTCAACCGAAGTTGCAGTTGTAAGTCTTTTGCTTCTAGTACCGTAGGCCAGGGTAGTGGAGTACCGTTTATCTACCCCTTTGTCACTCTCTTAAAAAAAACCTCCCCAAGATCTTAGTGACGTCTACCACTGACATCGGTACTTTAATTTTCCAGGAACGAGGAACCTTCTTTTCAATACTGGTTGAATCTGTCGTATAATTTTTCGTCTCTGTAATGAAACAGTTGTTTCCAGAGAGATCAGTTCCGATACCAAAAAGGTCATCAGTACATACCTACACTCGCAACCTGATAATTCTTTCGACTCACGGTTTCTTGACTACGAAAACTTGACGCCACAACCTCTTCTGAGAACTTTCAGGGAACCTGACGTTCCTCTAGGTTGGTCAGGTAGGATTTCTTCTAGTCAGGACCCACAAGTAACCTTCCTGACTACAACTTCGACTTTGAGGTTATGAAACCGGTGGAATACACTTCTTGACTAAGTAAACTTTTCTGGGACTACGACCCTTTCTAACTTCCGTCCTCCTCTTCTCCTACTGTCTCCTACTTTACCAACCTACCATAGTGGCTGAGTTACCTGTACTCAAACTCACTTGAGGCCCTTAACCACTACCTGTCCCTCCGGACCGTACGTCGTCAGGTACCCCACCGTTTCTCAGTCTATACTGACTCACTGACTTGACTTGACTTAATAATATACTGTTTCCAAATATTAATAAGATAGTGAAAACAATACTCTTTTATTTAGGTCACACATATATATATATATATATATGTGTGTGTATATGTATATGTGTATATATATGTATATATATAAAAAAAAAGGTACCCAGTCACGTTGTCTTTGATAGAATCCTACACCTTCCGTAATAATATGTATTATTTCACTTTTATCATATGAGATTACTTTCTACTGTTTAGTATTTATTTATGTCACCCTATTGTACCGTGAATAAATTCTCTTTTTTATCTCCATCATATTGGGTCACAGAATGTTGGTTAATCTACATCATAGTTATGTCTGTTTACATCTTTCCATCCACAGTGAAAAGTATGTGAAGAAAAAGTCCAGTTTGTAATGATTAATATTGTCTCGTCCCAAATTTTGTTTTGTGATTACCGTAGAGGTTTCTTTAGTTTTGATTTTACCTAATATCAGGAACGAGTTACCTCTTCACCACCACTCTCGGTGAAACGAAGACGAAGAAAGGATCTCGACATAAAAGAATAAACGAGCTTCGTTTATCTCGTTCGGTGTGGTGCCCAGATCTGTGTAGTCGTACTTAATAAATTAACTCTATACAGATCCGGAGAGTAAAAATATAAATAATTAATGATATAAACGCAACAATTAGACTTAACTGTTTAATAAAATAAAGTATGTATTCGATCGTCTCGGTTGGACTTGGTACCGTACTCAACTTAATCTTGTTACTCAATAAGGTTAGTGTCATTAGATCTTTCTTAGGATTTTACTGACTTAGATATTACCCGTCACCAAATCACCTGACCTTCGGTCCCTCTATAAATATTCAAACTACTATTAACTAAAACGAAATTATACTTGGTTTTTCTCGTTTCCCGATCATTATAGAGTATTTACTTCCCGAAGGGTCCACAGTGATCACCATTTCTTGGGTGGACGGTTACGTCCTTTACCTTCTCTACACCCAAGTTAGAGACTCAGTCCTTCTAGGGGATCTCCTCACGAACCGTTGGGAGAGGTCATAAGAATGGACCTCTTAGGGTACCTGTCTCCTCGTACCTCCCGACGTCAGGTACCCCAGTGTTTCTCAGTCTGTGTTGTTCTCGTTTCTTAGTCCTTTAATAAATTTCCCTCTCTTCTGTCATCAATTGTACTCTGACCTAAGAACTTATGGTTTACCCTAAAAGTCATAGATTGTAATGACTAATGTATCTTTTTGGAGACACTCAGTAGTCGTGAGTTCGTATATCTTCAGAACAATCAACCGTGACGACGACGAAGTGTCTCGTCTTCCTGACTATAACTTCCCTGACTACAACGTCCCTAACTACAACTTCGACTTTGAGGTTAGGAAACCGGTGGACTACACTTCTCGACTGAATAAACTTTTCAGGGACTACCACCCTTGACTCTTCCGTTACCGTGGGGTGAGGTCATGAGAACGGACCTTTTAAGGTACCTACCTCCTTGGACCACCCGACATCAGGTACCCCAGCGATTCTCAGTCTGTGCTGACTCGCTGAAGTGAAAGTGAAAAGTGAAAGTACGAAACCTCTTCCTTTACCGTTGGGTGAGGTCACAAGGACGGACCTCTTAGGGTCCCTGCCTCCTCGGAGCACCCGACGGTAGATACCCCAGTGTGTCTCAGTCTATCCTGACTCCGCTGAATCGTCGTCGTCGTCGTCGTCGACCCTTTCTAACTTCTGTCCTCCTCTTCCCCTGCTGTCTCCTACTCTACCAACCTACCGTAGTGACTGAGTTGTCTCTACTCAAACTTATTTGAGGCCCCCAACCATTACCTGTCCCTCCGGACCGCACGACGTCAGATACCCCAGGGTTTCCCAGTCTGTGCTGACTCACTGACTTGACTTGACTTCACGACGAAGTGTAAATGAATGGTAGGTTTAATTGGTAGAACTCTCTGACTGAATCATTATGATTACACGGATCTTCTCTGTAAAATTTTTTACGTTTGTATAAAACCCTGTACAAGAGATTAGAGTTCTTTAAAATTAAAGTTCATCAACATAGTTTTACATATTGTTTCACATATGTATCGTGTATATGTCTCGTCCATATGTCTCTTAACCCGAAGAGACCACCGAGTCTATCATTTTTTAGGCGGACGTCACGTCCTATGGACCCAAGCTAGGGACCAAATCCTTCTAAGGGACCTCCTCCCATACCGTTGAGTGAGGTTATAAGAATGGACCTCTTAGGGTACCTGTCTCTTCGGACCTCCCGATGTACCCCAACGTTTCTCAACTCGTGCTGACTCACCGGTTCGTGTGTACGTCTCTCAATTTCTATTTCGTCTCAGAGTAATAATACAAAGACATTCGTTCTTTCAGTCTCTCTGTTGAGAACGTTAGTTTAGACGGGTACAAAATCCACAGGAATTACTCTTTTTATAATTAATATATGTAAATAAATTAAAAGACATCTGACTTGTATTCACCCCCACTTACATCGTTACATGGTAGTCGAATTCTTCTTTACATTGAATCTACTAATTAAAACACAGACTAACAGAGTTCCCTACGGGTCATGAGTATATTTGACCTATGATATATAAGTGCAAACATATGTGTACGGGAGTATTAGTGTATATAACAACGTTCAGAGTAGTGTTATAAAAAAAGTCGTTTCACAATATTTATACCTAACTATTGGTACCTTTCGTCACGAATGTCCGATTACGTTGACGATATTGGTCTAAAGATTTGGAACGGAAGGAAGATGATGTCACTTCACTCACTTCAGAGAGTCAGTACAGGATGAGAAACGTTAGGGCACCTGGCATCGGATGGTCCGAAGAGACAGGTTCCCTAGGAGGTCCGTTCTTGTGACCTCACCCAATGGTAAAGGAAGAGGTCCCCTAGAAGGGCTGGGTCCCTATCTTGGGTCCAGAGGACGTAACGTCCGTGGAGACTCGGCGGTCCCTTTGGGTAGGAAGATGATATCTCCGATATTTTTCAGTCGACTAAAGAAAACATCGGAGAATGTCGAATTCCACGGTCACATCGTTAACAGAGGTATTATACGTTTCCTTCAAATGTTAGGTTATTATTATTCCATTACTAGGTTATTTTTATCCGTTTTCTAAACTTGTTTGTGAAGTATTTTCTTCTGTGTGTTCACCGGTTATTTGTGTATATTTCAACGATTTTTAGTAATAGGTAGACTCTTTACATACAATTTTGGTCCACTTATATAGTGGTATGTAGACGATATTAACTACGATGGTACGTAACCACTCCAATGTCCGTTAACCTTAAAGTACGTTAGTCTCTAGAACTCCTATTTATATTCAATCAAATTGAAATCTATAGAGTATAAAATTTAATACAGTTTATTCTGGTAATTTTAGGTTATACCTGAAGTTCCTATAAGTAAGGGGACATTATAAAAATCAGACGAAGACCTCAACTTATGTTTAAGTCCTCATTACACTATTATTAACACTATCTCCTTCATACGTGTAAAGGTGTCGACGATCTTCTCAGTTTACGAAATGTGACTACGTTGATGTCATTAACCAAACAAGACGAGACTCAAGTTAAATTTTACCGTTAATAAAAAACTGATACACTAAATTTAGAAAGTTCTATATAATGTCATTTTTCCCCCTTTCGGAATCTTAACTTTACATCTGAGTGTTGATCAATACCTCCTCCTTTAATCACAGGTACGTTATTGTAAATTTGAGACAACACTGAAGTCAGTTCTTATTTAGACTTAAAAATCTTACATAATATTCTCGTAAACTTATATATTCCAATTGGTAAATTTTTACTTAAAAATTGAATGTCAATTTGAGATTAATTTCTATGACTTACTTCAGAGTAAGTTTTAACGGTCGACATGGTGGGATGGTGGGGGTGTATATTTTGGTAGGTAGATCCCGTCAAGGTACACAATAGTATAATTGCAAAAGTGTTAATGTATTATAATATAACGTTCATTCTGTCAGATCCAATTTACTGGAGTCGAGTGATTAAGATTATAAATTTTGACAAGGTCAGTTCCTTATTACCAAATAAGGAAAAATAGTGTTTTCTAGTAGACGTTTATTTACGTTGTCTCTACTTCTAAATCTCTATGGAAACACTAAAATGTTTCACTACCTCGGACGAACGTTATTAAGTACCACATCAAAATTTGTGGTTATAGTCGTAATATTAGTTTTAAGTTATCCTATTCTTAAAACCTTTGATTATTTAATATTCACTCCGAGTACCATCACTTTAGTGTGTTCAATATAGTGAAACGGAATTCGGTCCTATTAATTATTTAGTAAATTATTAAGTTTTTTGTATCACCTTGTACAAGTAAAAATACATAATTATACCCCCTAAGTGGGTTCCTTAAAAGAATTTAAATAAAATGATTTCTCTAAAAAAAAAAAAAAAGGTATGACAAGTATGATAAGTACCCCAAGAGTTCCGTTCTTATGACTTCACCGAACGGTAAGGGAAGAGGTCACCTGGTGCGAGACAGTCTGGAGAGGTGGTACTGGGCGGGCAGAACCCAACGGGGCTTCCGTACCGAACCAAAGTAAGTCCATCTGTTCCGACACCAGGGTCACACTAATCTAACTGATCAAAAGACACTCATACCAAAGTTACACAGACGGGAGACTACGGGAGAACGTTGTGGATGGTAGAATGAACCCAAAGACAATGGAACCTGCACCCCATAGAGAAGTGCCGACGAGGTCGTTGTCTAACCCTTTCTGATCTCTAGAGAAGTTCTTTTAATCTCTATGGTTCCCTTGTAAAGTACGTTTCTACCCGAGCTATTTCCTGTCTTTACAATACCTAGCTTGTCTTCGTCTTCTCTAATTCTTCTCCACCGTTCTTATGTGCCTTCTTGACATGTTTTTTCTAGAAGTGCTGGTTCTATCAGTACTACTACACTAGTGATTAGATCTTGGTCTGTAGAACCTTACACTTCAGTTCACCCGGAATCTTTCGTAGTGATGCTTGTTTCGATCACCTCCACTACCTTAGGGTTAACTCGACAAAGTTTAGTACTTTCTACTACGACACTTTCACAACGTGAGTTATACGGTCGTTTAAACCTTTTGAGTCGTCACCGGTATCCTGACCTTTTCCAGTCAAAAGTAGGGTTAAGGTTTCTTTCCGTTACGGTTTCTTACAAGTTTGATGGCGTGTTAATGTGAGTAGAGTGTACGATCATTTCATTACGAGTTTTAAGAGGTTCGGTCCGAAGTCGTTATGTACTTGGCACTTGAGGGACTACAAGTTCGACGAAAATCTTTTCCGTCTCCTTAGTCTCTAGTTTAACGGATGTAGGTGACCTAGTACCTTTTTCGTTCTCTCAAGGTCTTTTTGTAGACAAAGACGAAATAACTGATACGGTTTCGGAAACTGACACACCTAGCGCTATTTGACACCTTTTAAGACTTTCTCTACCCTTATGGTCTGGTGGACTGGAAGGAGAACTCTTTGGATATACGTCCAGTCCTTCGTTGTCAATCTTGACCTGTACCTTGTTGTCTGACCAGGGTTTATCCTTTTCCTCATACAGTTCCGATATATAACAGTGGGACGAATAAATTGAATATACGTCTCATGTAGTACTCTTTGAGACCTGACCTTCTTTGTGTTCGACCTTAGTTCTAACGGACTTCTTTATAGTTATTGGAGTCTATACGTCTACTATGGTGGGAATACCGTCTTTCACTTCTCCTTGATTTTTCGGAGAACTACTTTCATTTTCTCCTCTCGCTTTTTCAACCGGATTTCGAGTTGTAAGTCTTTTGCTTCTAGTACCGCAGGTCAGGGTAGTGAAGTACCCTTTATCTACCCCTTTGTCACCTTTGTCACAGTCTGAAATAAAAGACCCCGAGATCTTAGTGACGTCTACCACTGACGTCGGTACTTTAATTTTCTGCGAATGAGGAACCTTCTTTTTAATACTGGTTGGATCTATCGTATAACTTTTCGTCTCTGTAATGAAACGGCTGATTCCAGGCAGTTCAGTTCCGATACCAAAAAGGACACCAGTACATACCTACACTCTCAACCTGACACTTCTTCCGACTCCCGGTTTCTTAACTACCAAAACTTGACCACAACCTCTTCTGTGAACTCTCAGGGAACCTGACGTTCCTCTAGGGTGGTCAGGTAAGACTTCCTCGAGTTGGGACCCTAAAGAAACCTTCCTTACTACGATTTCGACTTCGAAGTCATGGAACCGGTGGAGTACGCTTCTCAACTGAGTAACCTTTTCTGAGACTACGACCCTCCCTAAGCCCCGTCCTCCTCTTCCCCTGCTGTCTCCTACTCTACCGACCTACCGTAATGTCTGAGCTACCTGCACTCAGACTCACTTGAGACCCTC